>NEWO01000096.1:1528348-1543933 GCA_003013225.1 Phalaenopsis aphrodite
GATTATATTTATAAAATTATATAATATTAGGAAAAAAAACAAATAATGAGTTAATGCATTTACATGTCTCCAACCTAAACTTTCATTTTTCCACACACAACATTCGAATCTTTAATATCACATAAAAATAATATTACTGTCAATTTTCAAAAGTGAAATGCACATTTCATGTACATATTTAAAATATTAAAGTGCAATATATATATATATATATATATATATATATATGTATATATATGTAAATATGAAAGTAAGTAAATACATGAGAATTGTGTGCGAAGTATGTAAATTTGTATAGTATAAATTGCTAGTTTCATTCTTGTCAGCGGGTTTTCTTTCAAAGGTTTGCTCCTTTGGTTCAGAGTCCCGAGACAAAACGGCCGAAGGGCTTAGGGTTTTTATTTTTTGGATGACCTGAGCAGTTCTGCTGCAAGAGACCAGAGAAAGTGATCCGAAATGAGTCGGAGCCTTGGAATTCCGGTGAAGCTTCTGCACGAGGCGGCCGGACACGTGGTGACGGTGGAGCTAAAAAGTGGTGAGCTCTACAGAGGTAGCATGATCGAGTGCGAAGACAATTGGAACTGCCAACTCGAAAACATCACGTACACAGCCAAGGTGCCTTCCATTTTCTTACTCTTCTCTTTTTCTTCTTCTCGCGCTGCGCTTTGATAGGGGTGGGGTAGTTTCCTGTTTGCTTTCTTTTTTCTCTGCTAAGTGTATCCGCCTTTGGTTGCTGTATTAGTTTCATCTTCTCTATTTATTCCATGTTAACTCTCACTTTTTTTAATAATGCCCACTCTACGGTAGATGTTGGAGAGCTATCATTGGTACACCGAAACCTCAATCGATTGTTTTTATCCACGTTCTGAGAGTCGGGAAAGGAGAAAACCATGCATTACAAGATGAACAAATTAAAAAAAAAATGCCATTAACTGTAGAGTATTTGAGTTAGGTGACAGGAATATTTTAGTTTCTTTGGTACAATTTTCCCTTCTCCATTTATTTGATTGTTCGTTCTGTCAATGTTAGGTTTTGGCTTTTATGCTTATACTCTTTACTCTCAATTTAGTGGTTCATGAAGTAGTTAATGTTGTTGGAATTTTATATTATTGTTTAATAGTTACTGCTGTGAAATTATTCTTGCTGCGAAAACATTTAAGATCATGCGGTTTACATCGTTCAAAATCTGCTTGTCATGTTGTTTTTGTACTGCATCTCTCATACCATTACAATCAATTAGATAAAGCTTGGAATCCCCCCCCTGTAATTTTTATGGTTGAATTTGATTAGTAATTGAGAAGTAGGTTTCTAAAGTCTGATCTTGTAGTTTTAGTCAACTCTGAAAATGTTTAGTTATCCATAAAGCCAGCCCTTTTGCTATCATTTTTACCATCTATCAATATCATGTTCCTTTATTTTGTGTATCTCAACTTCTCAAGCACTGTCTTTCTGTTCTGTGTCTTGCTATGCATTGTTAATGTTCTGTTTATATACAGGATGGCAAAGTGTCCCAACTTGAACATGTTTTCATCCGAGGAAGTAAAGTAAGGTAAGCTCTATTTTATATAAAATCTATAGTTTCTTCAGTTATCTTTTTATTGGTTAAATTTTAAAACTGCACAAACTTTCTGCAGATTTATGGTCATACCTGATATGCTAAAGAATGCCCCAATGTTCAAACGTTTGGATGCAAGAATCAGGGTATGCAGTCAATCCGTGTTTCCTTTTTCATTAAATTTTGTCTTTTGTTTCATTGATCTCGAGCCAGAGGAGCTCACACTGACTATTTGGATTTGATAAAGGGCAAAGGGTCTTCTCTTGGTGTTGGGCGTGGCCGTGCAGTCGCTATGCGAGCAAGAGTAAGTTTGTTTTCATAGGACTGATTTTCTTTTCTCTTCTGAATTAATACTCTTTTCCTATCTAACATCTTACATTCTAGCATATGTAGACATGAATCATATGATATGTATTCAAACACTTGCTTTATTATATATAAATGTTTTTGCGCAATCTTTATCACCAGTAGACTTATCCCAACTATTTGTAAGCTAGCTCAATATATCGTAGAATTGCTGAAATAATAAATAGCCACATCATCTCCATCAACATGTTTATCTCTACCACTTAGCTGCCATCACTATTACCACCATTGCCACCATTGCCACCATCATCCTTATACCAACCCAAAAGTGTTGGTATGAAGTAAAGTTATGTATGTTCCTTTCTTTTCCGCGTGTATCTAAATTGCATGATGTAATGTGTGAAAAAGGGAATATAAAATATGAAAACATAAAATTTTTCATATATTGTGCACAATTTTTTATATTCTATTTTTCTTGAAGTTAAGAAACAGTGGTTGAAAGCTTGGTGGTGGTGGTAGGGGGTTTATAGTTGGGAATTTACTAGAGCAAAATTTTGCATGTGTTTAATTTAAGAAATGATCTGATAATGTAATCTTACAGACCAAAGGAAGCGTGTTGTTTTGAGTGCTACATTAAATCAATAGATGTTTTACTTGTTTACTTGAATAATGGGAATGATATCAAACTGCGGATTGAGAGACCTTAGTTTTATTTTCTTGTGGTAATTTATTGGTTTATATTTTTCAAATTTATAAAATGTGAAATCATTACATTAGCAGGAGGAGTAGCGAAAGGGTGAGAAAGTGTCTATTAGGCAAGTAGATTATATTAGTGTTACATGATTAGAAAGGTAAAGGGGTAGACCTAATGTATTATGAATACAGATTATTTAAAATGATTTGCATATAATAGATTTAACACATCAAGCAACACTAGCATGAATGAATGAACAAGAATAATTTAGAAGGCCAAAACTAAAAAATCAAGATAATGCTAATAATGATGATTATAAAGTTTGTGTTAGCACTACTATAGATTTTAAGAGGTTGAATATTGAATTTTTGTGTGACCTTTCAATACTTCCAATATCAATGTTAAATACTAAAAGCTATAGCAATTTATAAAATAAATAATGTTGCATGTAACTATTGGAAGGAGGCAACATATGAGGCTGGGTAGATTATAAGCTATTTTATACCAGGAGCTTAATAACAGGAATGAGATTATGAAGGCAATGGAGAAGCAAAGGAAAACAAGAAATTTTCTTTAGTAGATAGGTTATTAGTATGATTAATATTATTTGTCTTATTTCTAGAAGACTACACATGCATCTTTATGCTCCAAAAGTTGCAATTGATGGATGAATTACTTCTATGTGTATTTGGATATAAGCAATAATTTTTGGTGGTGATTTGAACATCAATGAATTTGCTAGGAAATTGGTTGTCCAAAGGATTCATAGAATATGTTCAGGAATATTGCTGTTGAGCCCAACTTGATTCTAGAAAAGATGTTTTGTTCCTTCAAGAATATTGTCATAAAAATTTTATGACTCTAAAAATAGATTAATCATTAGTAATGAGATTTGGTGGAGTGCGACACAAAGTGATTGGAGAAATGTTATTTGGTTCCTGTATTCAAGAAAAAAATAGATGGCCAAGAGTATATTATTAGTGGATGTATTAAACATCCAATGATGTTCCGGGAGAACTTAATGGAACAAAGATTTAAAATAATTATGTTATTTTCAGAGAATTAATTTGATTTTGGGAATTTACACACACACTACACAATTCTTATGAATTCACATATCTAATACATATATAGTTTGAAGTGCAATTACTTTTAAAATTTTAGTAAAATTGTATGTTTGACATGATGTTAAATATTTGAGTGTTATGAATGTTAATATTAAATTTTAGGTGCTAGATATGTAAATACATAATAATTGTGTGGTATTTATGTAAATGTCCCTTTGATTTTTCACACGATAAAGTTTTATGAAAATTATTTATGTTAAGGCAATTAATTTGCATGATTTGTTGAATTTTAATGATTTGATAAGGCATATGATTGATTATTATTGTAGTTGATGCAAGACACATTAAAGAAGATGTGTCAAACTTATAGTGAAGTATTTAATATCTATGCAATGAAATATTAACAAGTGATAATAGTTGTGGAATGATAAAAAAGTACCAAAGATTTATGAATTTGCCTCAAGGATCAACAATGAGTTTGTATTTACTTGTATCTTGCCAAGGATATTCAACGTGAGGTGTGTTGACTATGAGTGATTGCTGAAATATGTGAAAAATTGTGACAATGTGAATGCCAAAAAGATAAATGTCTTAGATTTAATGAAACAAAAAGTTTAGTATATGATATGCAAAATTAGCTGGTGTGATATTAATAATTATTAGTCAAAATTGTTTGAAGATAAAATAATATATAGGTATGATAAGTTTGAATTCGTAGAATACAAAATTATGGTGAATATGTGATAATATAGCTTCTATTGCTATCCTTGGGTGGCTAGAAAAGTGCTTTAGGTATCATGCAATAAGGTGAACCATGAAGACTAATGGTAAAGTTTTATCATATGTCAGTTAAAGTTAAAGGGGCTATCCATATATATATATATATATAAAGAATGGGCTGGGGCATGAGGTCCCCAACCCACCCTATGGGCTCAACTACCGCTAGGTCTGGGGGCGACCCGGTGTGCAAATAATTCGAGTACCATATGACTTAAGGCGACACTGTGCCACCAGGGGATTTGAACCCGGGCCCTGAGGGGACTTACGCTCTTCAAAAACGCTGCTCTTCCAACAGGCCACGGAACGCGCACGGGCTATGTATGTAATTTTTTTCTTCTAAGTTGTAAGGAGAATTCATGAAGGCTTTCAGGTAAATCTTGAAGAAAGCATCCACATATGCTTTAGGATGGATATAAGAGTTAATCAAAAGAAGTGAATGTTATATGCAGTAAACTGCTGTTAACTAAAGCAGCTCTAGAGTGCGGGGTTTGAAGGTTCAAAATCCAATTGAGAGAAAATATATTCTCAAACAATGCTAATATAGTTAAGAGCCATAATAATAAGTAATACATAGAACCAGAATGAATGATATAAATGATTGTGAACAAAGACATGCTTATAGTTTACGTAATTTGTATATTGTACTAGGTTCTTTGGTTGTACGGACACAAAAAATGAATAAATTTAATAAGGCAAGCAAAAGGGGATCAAGAGGCTTTACTTTGTTGTGTTAAGTGAATATAATTGATAGGCACTTAAAAAATTAATGGTATGAGGTGAATTACAATTGTTCGATTAAGAATACCAAATTTACTGCTTTTGCGATCTATGTATAATGCTACTCGGATATAACTATGGTTCTTTTGAATCTACACGGTCGGGTTAAACCTAAGCAAATCAACACTAGGCTTCATTAAGATTACTACAATCATCCAAACTGGATCATTTGCAACACCAATCTCAAAGACATCTAATGTCCTTGTGCAGATATTCTACAATATTATTCTTAAAGCCTAAGGCTTCTAGTTATCCTTCTATTTTCCCAAAGGCAGGATGGTATGAGGTGCCTTGGAACTTAAACTTGTTATTGGCTGAAGGATCAAACTGCCTTGTACCAAAAGGCTTTTTTTTTTTCCTTCTTTGTCTAGCATACATATTAAAGATGAAGGGTATCCAGTTTAGTTTGCTTGAAGGGATTGATTGTTCTGAACCACATAACTTAAAGGACTCTTACAAACTTGTGATTATTATCGTCATGCAATAGTTTTGTGGTCATTTTTGGGAAGCCTTTTCACTTATGTTACTACTTTATGACTAACTGACATGATATGTGAAACATGAGCCTTACTTTCTCCCATCTCAAGTAATGACCTACTCGAAAAATCTAGTATTACAAAAATCAACCTCTCCTCATTTTATTCAACATAACATATTGTGGGAAGACACCTGTGCTCCTTTAGAAGTTTGAGTTTGAGAAATCGAGGATGCATGGTTAAATTCCGACACCTTCTTTGGGATTCCTTTCAAACGAGATTGCCACTTTCTGATGCTCTTGATGCTTTTTTTCGCCTCAGCCCAATGCAAACCAGTGTAAATTGAAGGCCATCACCTTGAGAATACTCATGTGGAGGCTTCACACCGTTGGATTGTGGATCCACTATTTCCTCCATTGAAGATGATGATCTTTTTTGGCTTTATTAGTTAAACAAATGTGCCGCCCATGAAGCCAACAATTCTCACTTTCTAGTGGACATTTATGCATTAGAAAATATTGATCCTCATGAGAGGATTTATGCATGTGATCATCATAATTAAGTCTACTTATTTCACACTTTATTTATTTAAGTAGTAATTATCTTAATTAAATCTTATTTAATGCTTACCATTATGAACAAATAACTAGTCATGTTAGTTAATATTTGATTTATTATATATATTTAATAATATAAACTTTAATAAATGTTTAATTATAGCAGTTTAAATCATAAATAAGCATTACTAGAGTTTTTGTGACATTAATTAACTACAAATTAATAATATTAATAATTAATTAGTAATTTGTAACCCTACATCTCATAATTGAACACTTATAAAAATTTTATTTATAGTCATTGAAATCTGATACAATCCACAATCAAAATTGACATGATTTTTCAGAAGTTAGCACCTATATTTCTTGAATAATCCAAACAACTCCACAATAATACAAAAGATTAGCACCTACAATTCAAGTGGTAGGTGATCTCTCCCAATTTCTACAATTTGAGAGTTAGAAAATCTCTCCCAAACTCTAAACCTAAGATGCACTGTTTAATCTCATGCATCATCCTAACCCTAAACATAATAAGCCTATTTATATCCGTCAATACTAATAATTAAAGTCTAAATTGTCCTTAGGCATACAAAAGACAAATTTGCTCTTGGGCTAGGTTCCAGCATAACAAAATTCTCGTTTATCTTTAATTACCTTTAATAAATACATGATTATTGATTATTTTTATCAATTATATGTTGTTTAATTCTTCTTGGTTTAATTACCATAATTAATATCAATAATTTAGTCATCTTAATTTAAACCCTATGTAACTTCAATTTGGCCTTCATATATAATTAATCATGAATAGATAATAAATAAATATATTATTCAACTTAAATTAACCTATTTGAACACCATGAAATTTAATTTTATTAGTTATCATCCTAGCTAATCCATAACTAGTTTAAGCAGTCTTTAGTTAGCTGAATTTGCTAATTAATGAAAATGACCATTCATTGATGTTTCTAAAATGCGTTATTTACGTGAGGGTTTTCCATAAATTCAGTAAATAACCTGTTTTGCTTCTAAAAATAAGTAATGAAAACATGGTTGTAAAACTATTTAAGTATCTAATTTTGGAAAATATGGAACAACAAATGAAAACATGTTAATCCATACATGGCTAAAATTTATATTTATTCTATATAGTAATTTTATCTTTTGATTGGTAGTAAACCACAGATTTATTTGGTTTAAATAAGTTGTGTCTTTTATATGAATGAATAAATTCTTGAAATAAAAGTAGTCAAAATCGCTTAAATATTAATTGGGGGGTTTTTTTTTTAACCTTTGGATTTAATCATATTATGTAGTTTTAAAAATTTAATTTTTTTCTGAAGACAAATATCTTGAATAATTCCGTGGATATGTTGACACATTGACTTTTAAATCTCTATTTTTTTATGTATTTTTAAATAGAAAAAAAAACAGGTGTTAAAATTAAAAATAATATGAGAGTTCCATTGATTTAACTATTTTAAGCAGATATAATATGCATAGTTCTGAACTGTGGGATGGATTTAGATTATGATTCAAGTTTGGGCTTAAATTCAAATTCTCGTTCAATATTTGAGCTTTTTTTCGATTGTAGATTTAGGCATTCAAATAGATTTTGGCATGGATTAAGGTGTATAATTTAGTGTTGGTTCAAATTTAGATTCAACTTCTAGTTTTTATATGAAGTTATTTCCTTGTGAATTAATTTCTATATTTGAGTTTCTATTGGAAATAACTTTATGGTTTTTAACATCTTTAATATGCTGAGATTTTATCTTATTGGATATTGCCATTGCTTGTTTGACTAGTTGTTGAAGATAATTTTGTGGAAATATTAATTGGAGGTGTAGTAGTCCTAAGAGGAGTCTAACTTTCATTTTTTTCAGCCTAAAAAAGGCTATAATTATCTAGTCTTTTATAATATAATTTGATGGAGATAATTCCCCCTTGATACTTGTTTCATTCAGAGCTAGCTCTTAACTATGCTTTTCCTTTCTCATCTATGTAATTGGATCAACCGTAGCCATCCTGCTAATGTACCTCTTTTGAGTTCGTGAACAACATACTTTACTTTTTTAAGTTAGGTGAGATATTCATGTTATGGAAGAGAGCTTTCTCTGCTTGTCCCCAATTATGATTATAATTAGCATGCAAATGCTCATCCAAAAAATGCATGTTTATTTCTTACCTTGAAGTTTCCATGAGGCTTCCTTCTCATAGATTTATCATCTCCTTGATTATTTTGTAACCATGATTGGAGTCTGAATCAGAGCAAGTGGTTTCTTATTGTTGATAAAAAGTTTTATCAAAGTCAGGAAACTGGGATGAGTTGGTGGAAGAGGTCTTTAGGGTCGCCATATATCCTTACTATAGCAGCTTCTTCTCTCTGGCATCATTGCCAGATTCACTAGTATGGTTGCCAGCTGGAATTTGCCATCATTTGAGTGCTTGATGCCGTCGTTGAATTTTGTGGAAAAATTGCTATAAAATAATTGCCAAATCATTCAGATCTTATTCGAGTATTGATATGACTTTATGCAGTGTTTATCAATTGCTAATATCATCATGAGTCATGGATCACTTTCAAATAACATTATGATTTAGCAAGCTGCAAGCAAAGAAAGATAACAAGGTCAACAGGAATTCTCGGCTGTTTTTATTCCTTACTTTTCAACTTTCAATACAAGTAATTCTTCCACTAGCTAAAAGGACAATGTTGTATAACCACAAATAGCTATGAATATAATAAGCATAACAAAGTAGGGAAAGGTTAAATAGACAATTATGATAACGGAAAAATAGTTCGATGAGTTGCATTAATTTCTTAACCTTGTCTACAATGCTTACTTGTGTGTTGCATCATTTTCTGAGCTTCACGCTTCATAATAAATAAGCTGGGTTGTAAGCCAACCTGAACTCGTGCAATTAAACTTGATTTTGAGCTTGACTTGAACTCATTAAGCTCAAGTCTTAGTTGGCTTGAGCTAAACTTTGACTTGTTTGCAGCATTAGTCACAACAACCTCAAACAATTTAAAAAAAAATATCTTGCTAGTTTGAAATGACAAATTACACTTGTCATGTAATAAATTTAGTCTATAATATTATGTTTGGCATTTAAAAGTAAGCATCATTTTGGCCATCAATTTGCTTGGGCTTTGAAATCTACTTCAGAGAGTTGAAGCGCTGATAAAGGAATAATTGGAGATTGCTTCTAAAGAAATAATTGGACAGCTCTTCATTCTATTACTGTATTGTTGAGTTGGTGAAATCCTTATTGTCAGAAATCCATTCGAACAAGAACAAACAAATGGGAAATTTGTCTTGGGATAGAAGAGATTAATGAAAATCCATCTTTTGACGAGAGATTAGGGTAAGACTACCCCCTTTTGCAATATTATTATTAAAACTCATTAAAAGGTTGTCTTTATGATTCACCATTGGCCATGGAATATAATTTATGGATGTTAAGAGGCCTTTTTGATCAATCTTAGAATGCATTGATGCTTTTGTTTTATTGTCTGTATTAACAGGAAATAGAGTTTTAAGCTTTAGTTCAGCTCCTTAATCCAGTTCATCAAAAAGCATAATTGGGTTGGGTTGGAATGCATATTGGTGGAGTTACCTGGATAGTTTTGGCCTTTTTAATGATGCTTGTTATCTAAATTATTGAAGGTGGAAAGGGCACGTGTAGGGTTTTGTGTGATTTCTAGGAATGCATATCTAGGAGAGGGAATGACTTGAGAGTTGAGAGGATAAGGGGATTTAGGTTTGTTAATTTAATGGAGAGATTTTGGAAATTGACTGGATGATTGTGATGTTGAGTTAATTAAAATCAAGCTAAAATCAAATTTGGAAATTAATGACTAATCTTTAACGACAAGTCTGTGAATGGGTTGATGGATTGATATGTTGTGCTTGTGGAGGAATGTTTGGGAAAGGAGTTGGATGATTTAAATTCAAAATTGCGTATTTGAGCTCAAAATTTTTTTTTTTTGCTGAGAGATTTTAGTATATGGTGTAGTGTTTTTAGGTGCATTGAGTGAGGTGAGAGAAGCGTTGATTGGATGGTAAGAACTTCTTGACACAATAGAAAAGGGTGAGTGTTTGGTGAGAGAAGGTGCACTTCAAATGTAAAAACCATATAAATTGTGCACAAGGGAAAATTGTTGGCAGGCTCTTGAATGGTGAAAATGATTAAGAGGTTTTAATAGAGTGCAAAATAGTTAATTTTTTAAAATTAGATGGTAATAAAAAGTGCAATAAGCTGCTACAAAAGAGCAAAATAGCCGAAATTGTTGAAATCTTGGTCATAAAGCACATGATTTTTATTCTGGTATCAAATTGACGTAGGGCAGGCAATGAATATATGAAAACATGGGGATTTAGTAGCAAAAGAGGGAAAATGGATGGAAAAGAAAGATAAATAATGATTTTTCAATTTATTGATATTATTTTTTTTCAAGTGTTAGCTTATTCAATGAACTAAATCCTTAAAACATGAAGAAGATGTATATCTATAAGCATTGATATGAGGTTAAAATCCTATTCAATCGCAGCTAAAAATATTCTATTTTTCACTATCTGAGCTAGGTGACCCTAAGCACTATTTATAATAATAAATCTTATATATAAAATAACAACATTACTCATGAACAATGAAAACGGTAATAGTTGTCTGACATAACAAATTACAATTTAAACTCTAATAATTAGTTTAAAGATGATTAGGAATCTAGGACAAACATAAAATAAAACATGACAAATTATGGCATAAAGTTATTAAATAATAGTATGATTGGCATCAAAGAGTTAGCATCACATACACTAGCAAAGTGCACAATATTCATGTTATAGATTGTAAGATTAGCACCTTTTAATCTAAGATTATGGAAAATAGATTTATTTGGCTTAGGCATTTACAATTAAGAGTGAACAAATTGAACTAAACAAGTTGAATCATGTTCAACTTAGTTTGCTAATTATGGAGTTGAACACATGTCAAATGTGAACAACATGGTATCAATGACCATCAAATACATTAACAATTTTTTAATTGATGACTTTATTACATGAAAAAGGCTGTTGATTTTTTTCACATCTTTTAGGCATTATAAAACTTCATGTATGAGTTGAAAATTTTGTTAAGCTCTCCTTGTTTTTGTAGTTTGAACCCATGAAAATTACTATGCTGAGAATGCGTTGTTTGGAAATTTAAACCCTTTTAATACTCTATGATGCTAAATTAGAAAGTGATTAATCTCAACAAAGATGATTGATGAACACAACCTCAGATTGTCTTAGCAAGGATAATGGTTTGATAATGTTGACTTTCTAGATCTTTGGTTATAAGAGTT
Organism: Phalaenopsis aphrodite; assembly: GCA_003013225.1. Lineage (NCBI taxonomy): Eukaryota > Viridiplantae > Streptophyta > Magnoliopsida > Asparagales > Orchidaceae > Phalaenopsis > Phalaenopsis aphrodite. Next base: position 1,539,920 of record NEWO01000096.1, read on the forward strand.
TCTAACCTGGTAAATAACTTGTTTCACAAAATTTGTTTATTGCATGAACCTAATATTACTTGCATTGTTAATTATCATAATTATTATCCTTAGCCTTATCTCAAGCTATTTGGAGCTGTCTTCATGAATCTTCATTTTTCATACAATCTTTTTGAGTGTTTCTTGAAGTTTTATCTCTATTCTCCACAAATTATTTTAGATAACTTCTATCCATGATATGATAGATGCACCCTTTCTTTTTAGTCCGTTGATTCCAATTTTATTAATTCATCTATTAGGTACATTTTCTTCCATTCATTGTTTGTGTCCAAAAAATCCAAATGTATTTCCATTTACTATATATTATTATCACATTAATTATTCATTAAATATAATTATTCTTTAAATTCTTTTTCTTAGTATTGTCACTTTTTCCTCTAACGTTCTTGTTTTTTCCTTTCTCAACTTAGATATGTACGTTTTTTTTACTTTACTTAAAACTATATAACATCACCAATCTATTTGTGATTTTACGAAATTTAACTTTAGACCTTTATAATTATTACTTATTGCATTATTTACTTTAAAGGCTCTTTTTCACTTTAGTCGCATAATTTTAGCTCTAAAAATTTATCCTTATTTATATTTTTCAATATTTCTTTAATGGATTCAAAGATATTTAAATCTATCACACCTAAGTTTTATTTTATTTTTGGTAATGTTAATTGATAAATTGCTAAAATCTTACATGCTTTAATTGCATGTCATATGTTTGGTTTTTTTCACTGATTTTTTTTTCTTTTTCTTATTTTTAGTATTGTTCTAATTTATTCATTTATTTTTGTGAATGTTTCTTTTTTTAAAATTATGTCATCTGCAAAATGCATACAATGGGACATGCTATTTTTAATAATCTCAGTAAGCATCACCATAAACAACATGAAAAAATATTAGTTTAATGTTAATTTTTGATGCAATCATATTATAATTTAAAATTATTTGGTTACTTTAATTATTTCTATTAATACTTAGGGGTACATAATTCAAATTTTTAGTAGTTTCAGCATACCTTTGATACAGACCATTCCATTTAATGGACGCCGCATCATATCTTTTAGTACTAATCACTTGCCTTCTTAAGATCAATAATACATATGAAGTTCTTTTACTTTTGCCCTTGATTTTCCATTAGTTATTTTTAAGATAAGCCACTTCCATTATAAGTGTTTTCTAAGCCCATGCTCTATTATTCTCTTCTCTAATTCTTTTGAATTAAAATTCATTATTTGTTTGACTATTTAATAATTAGCAAGGTTGACTTCTCTATAATTAGCACAATTTTAATCACCTCTCTTTTTTTAAATTGTAGTATCAAAATAGGTTTCAATCATTTGATGTCTTCTTACTCTTCGAAATTTTATTCATATAATTTTAATTTTTTCCATAGTTGTATCCTTGATACCACTTAAAGTATCAGTAGTTATCTTTACGGGATTTGATGTCTCCATGCATTCTTTTTAGAGCTACTTTCACCACATTTTTTCAATTAATTTACAATATACTTATATAGTTTATTTTAACCTTTCAGGATAAGTTAATTTTTAAAAGTTTTATTTAATAATTTTTCAAAATATCAATTTCATCTTTTCTTCATATATTCTCTTTGAGCACGATCCTATTATTCTCACATCTAATACATCTAATTGTATCAAAGTTTGTAGGTTTCTCATCTATTGCTTCGGCTATTCTATATGATTCATTTTCTTCGTTTTTGGTACCTAGCCTACTATTAAAATCCTTAAAAGTTACATTTTTTATTTTGCCCATTTGACTCGTTGCAAGGCTTGTAGTTTTGTTATAATCCTTAAGCCTTTTATTCAATTTTTTCCACACTTTCAAAGCATAAAATTTCCTAAATAATTTTTATACCTCCTTAACACTGATTCTTATTAATATATGATTTATTTCTGAAGTTTCTATTTTTTTTTTTTTACCTTAAACTATATATCTTATTCAATGTTAGATTTGGCTCTGCTAAAAATTTAATTTTCTCCCTACGCAACAAATTTCGAAAATTGAACAGGTTCTTACCATGTTTTAGCACATTTTTTTTTCCTGGGATTGTCAATCTAAAGGATTTTGGAATTTTACTTCATTTAATTGCATTTTTTGCCATTACTTTGATTACTTAAGAATAATGGTACTCTTTTTAACCGTCCCATTCTTCTATTCATGTTTGTATAAATTATCGATATGGTAAGTGGAGGCTTATACTTAGAGAGGGTGAAAGTTATGTTGTATTTTGTTCCATCAGGTTATTTCTCGGTCTGCCTTCATAACATTAATATTGGTTATTGAGGTTCTCTCCTGATAGGCTTGGTAGTTTCTTTGCGGCTGTTCAACATTCTAATTAAAGATGACTTTAGCCGTATGCTAAGTTCCAGCTTATTTTAGTTTGCTAGTTTTCATACGATTGATGTGTAGAGCGCCAAAACATTTAAATAACCTTATATTTTGATACCCTAAAAATTTAATTTCAGATCATGCTGAAGTACTCTTCCTTGGTTATCTACAATCTAAAATATCAACACTTTGTAATTATGTTTGCCATAAACCTTGTATTTATGCTGCAAGTCAAGTCGAACCTCTTCTATTATTTATAATACTTGTGTGGCAGCACTAGCTATTCTAGCGTATACCTATTATTAGTAATTTTAGGGTTTAATAGTACTTAGGTATATGCTTTAAGCTCTAATTGCAACCTACTCATGTTGGTACTTAGGTATATGTGCATTAGTTTTGTTTGTCAGTTGGTATTTAGGTCATTTAACTATGTGAAACATGTTTTCCTTTCATCAATCATTTGACTCTTTGGGACAAAACTAGTTAGGAATGCAGAACTAGTTAGAAATGGTATTGTAGAATTGAAGAAACAACAAACTGCCGCAACCCAACTTGGATGCTAATTTTATTTTTGGCAAGTAGGATTGGGTTGGGGTTTCTCTAGTCTTTGAACTGAGGACGAAGACAAATTCCATTTTGTCTTTCTTTCTATAAAACTGGAGGATATTCCTATTACTAGAAGAATCGATGTACTCCAACACCATGTTTGAATAACCTCATAATTTTCTTATATTTCTGATACTTTTGACTTTTTCCTTGCGTTTCTTAATTCTCCATCTCCTGTAGCGTTGTTCGAACCTTTATAAATGAAGATGAATGTAATGATTTAATATTTTTGTGATTTATTGCAAGGCCTTTCTCCAACCTTTTTTGTTTCTTATGGTCTTCCTTGTGATATTATTGACCTACCTAAAGCTTTCACTCTAGTACCAAAGAGTAGTAGGAATGAAGATGCAGAGGGAGACATTGGCCTTTGTTCATTCACGCGATACAGCTGTCTATATTTGTTTTATGTGAAGAAAAAAAAAACACTATGAAATTATAGTAGTACCGTTATATTTTCCAGCAGTGAACTATTGATTTTCACGCCTTTTCTTATTCAAAGAATTGAATTGATATCATGATTTATTTTCTAATCCCAGGCTCAAGCTGCTGGTAGGGCTGCACCTGGTCGAGCTGCCCCTCCTCCCGTCAGGAGATAATCGAACTTTCCTCTTATGTATTTTTGACTATCGAACTTTAATATGCTGAATGTTGAAATTGCTTATTAAGTTGTTTTTGTTAGATTTTCTTTTTCTGATCTTAATGTTCTGAAGCTGTTTTGTCCTAAAGATTTGTCTTAATTTTATTGTCTTTTCTTAAAGCTCTTCTCCTTGTCTCTGCTTCCAGAGATTGTAGTAATGTAACATTTCTTGGAGTTATGATTGTGTGATAATCTGAGGTTTGTTTTGCAGATCTCCCTTTTTCTAAGGGGACATTTACATGCATTCCACATAGTTCTTATGTTTAAACGTTCTTATCTACACACACACACACACACACACATATATAATATATATATATATATATATATATATATATATATATATATATATATATATATATATATATATATATATATATATATATATA
>NEWO01000096.1:1545183-1575510 GCA_003013225.1 Phalaenopsis aphrodite
GTTACAGAGCGATTGGGTGATGGTCTTGGCGAGGATGTTGGGCTTCGCTGCGCCGTTGGCTTTGGTGAAACCGGCGTAGGCGCAGCTGGTTTGCTCACAGCCGGACTTGGTCGTGTTGCCAAGCGGCAACTGGTTGTCGCATTTGACCGAAGGGCACGATTTGCTCAATCCTTGCGTAGAATGGCAGGATAGCCTATTAATGATTCATGAATTTTGTTAGGGTTTCTTGCGAATTAATTCTATATTGGGAAAATTTGAGGGGAATGAGATGGGAGCTCACTGGTAACCCGAGGCAGCGCTGCAGCTGCACTGGATGCAGTCGGAGGCTGTGAGCGCATAGCTATCGTTGGCGAGGCGTAGATTGCTGTCCAATGATGAGGTGCTGATTGAAGAAGAACAAGCTGTGCAGAACCAAAAAACACTATTCATTCACGGCTATAGATGGAAAAGATATTAAAAGTAGGTTCCGATTTTTGATGATATTATGATGATAAAATATCATCAAATACTACTAATCTATATATCATAATAATTGCTCCTATAGATGAAATTATGAGCCCAATATGGGCAAAAATGCACGTATGGCTCACAAAATTTTATTATTTACAAAACTAGCCCTCTTTCACACACGTCAAAATTTCACTGAAGAATTAAAAAGCTCACAATTTTTTTTGGGTAATTTACATACATAGCACCAATTCTTATATGCATTTACTTCTCACATCTAAAGTTTAATTTTTACACAAAGTATCTTTTCATATGTATGAAAAGATAGAAATAATATAATTCACTTGTTAGGATGCTTCGGTTGCAACAATCAAAATTTAGATGTGAGATAAGTAAATGACATAATAATTGGGTACATAGTATGTAAATTTCCCTTTTTTTTTTAATCTAAATATTCAATAGTTTATTCGTGGCATGCGTATGTAAAAGATTACCAAAAAAAACTGAGATTGAGAACCAAACCTCTGAGAGGAACATCTATGGCCTGTCCTGCCTCTAGCTTCCGCGGATCACCAATCCCATTGATCCGAAGCAGAGTCTCCGAAGAGGTTCCGAACTCGTCCGCGATTAAATCTATGGTGCTTCCAGGCTGCACCAGGTGCGCTAGATGGACCACCTCCTCCCCATCCACCACGTCGCAGCTGCAGGGCAGCGGTATCCACAGCTTCTCCCCCGAATGTATATTGTACGGGGCTGCGATGTTATTAGCGGCGGCGATTTCCTCATAAGAGATGAGTAGGTCATAGGTGAGCCGAGCTATGTTGTCGAGGCCGACGTCGGTGGGCTTGACGGTGTAGACAGGGATTTGGTTGGAGCGGCCTTTGCCATCGGAGCAGGAGCAGGGGAGAGGAACGCGGACAACGGAGGAGGCGGGGATGGGTTTGGAGGCGGGTGTGGAGAGAGGGAGGTTGTTGGCGCCGAGGAGTCGGGAGAGGTTGGGGACTTGGAAGAGGGAGAGGATGGCGCTGTAGGTGGTGGAGTTGATGGGGATGTATTCCACCAGACTTTGGCATGTCGTGGTTCCCGTGCAGTTGAAAGTGACGGATTCGGACCCAGAGATGAGGAGGAGGAGGAGGAAGGGGAGGAGGAAGAAGAGAATGGAGTGCTTCATCTTTGCTTCTGATGTGATCTCCATTCTCTTCCACGCCTCTGCTTTAAAACTGTGAGAAGGAAAAAGGTGTACTGGGGAAGGGGAAGACTAGTCGACTCCATGGGATAGAAGTCTAGACCGGATCTGGATAGACAATAAGAAAGAAATTGTCAAAAGCTTTAGTTAAATTTGTAATATTTTCTCTTCAAATTCTTACACATAATCTTTCATCTTTAAATGCTTAATTAAATATATTACTTTTCCCTTCCAAAATTCTATAAATAAATATATATGATTTTTCCTCTTCATTTTTATCGAACATGCATGGGCTGCGCGAGCAGGTGCATACCGGCTTTTGCTTGCCCGGGCTCACTCAAGCTCGTGCTCGCGGGCGCGTGAGGACCACTGCACAGTGGAAGCAGTTAATGCGCGGGCCCGACGTACCCATGGTTCAAAAGTATCCTCCCAATTTTTTGACATTCTAGACTTAATTTTAATACTTTTAAAATTCAATGGATCATTTATTATTCAATTTGAATGATTCAAAGAATTTAATAATTTTAGTTTTAATTGACAAGTTGACTTAAGAAAATTTTATTTGACTTAAGGTCATAGTGGCAGGAGAACAAGTTGTGGTAATAGTGGTCGAATTTTGTATTTTTTTTTAAAATAGTAATTTTTGTTTAAATTATATATACTAGAAGAGGCTTGTATAATAAACTTCGATCATTCTTTATATATATATATTTGTCGGTTGTGAGGGCGATTCTCGAATAGTTAGACATATGAGAGTGATTAATAGTCTTAGGCCATTCTCTTTAATATATATATATATATATATATATATATATATATATATATATATATATATATATTCAAACTAACTGACATCCAAAAAATAAGTAGATAACCATCCTGTTACTAGAATGTTCATTTGAAAAAGCATTCAATATTATTTGACCATTGATTTCAGTAGTTTTATAACTAAATTGAAAGTTTTAAAAATAAGACCCTAATGACATTAAAATTGATGCTTTCTGAGCCCAAATAAGTTCAGATTAAGCACTTAAAATATGACAAGAAGCTTCAATGCATTAATTAAATGACCTCTAAATTTAATACTTAAAATCAACTAAAACATCTCGACACAAGAAATTTAATAAATTCAAGAAAAATTAAATTTGTGGTTGTTTAGATACTTAAGTATTAAACAATGACAGGTGATTGAAAGACTCAACACCAACCATTCAATCGAGTTAACAAAATGTCTTAAATTTTTTTTATAAAAATTTATAAATAGACCTTCATTCTTCACACCAAAAGAAAAAAAAAAAAAGAATTAAATTCATAATCTCCATGAAAGCTCGAAGCCAGAAATTATCGACGGTCATTGATGACTACCACTAATATTCGTTATAGCCCAACCACCAACTTATGATATTTATCAACATTTTATTATTTTTAGGATATTACTATAACATGATCAACGTCCATGTTTACTAATATTTGCTATAATACATATGATGTCCACAGGACCATGAAGTTCAGACATGACTATTCTTGGGAGCCTCTAGGATTTTGAGGGAGTTTTCATGGATCTTTCCTTTTTCTCACCTCTCATTTCATTTCCTAAATGCATTATCAGTTCTGGCTTGACCTTCTTCTCTGATTCTGAGGTTGAAGAAGGATCAAAACAGCGAGATCTTCTTCAATCCATTAGTAAAATTTGAAAACTTATTAGCTTCGGCATATATTAAGACATTTTTTGTCTTTGGATTAATACTAATATTTGCTGTCATAAGTATATTTGTTTCTATTTATATGAATCTTTCTGAAGCGTTGATTGGTCGAAACTTATTTGGTTTAAAGATTATTCTATTGAATTTGCTTTTCATGCTTGGAAAATGATTCATAATGGCTTGAAAATTTATGATATTTTTTATTTTGAGAGGGCTTAATGCTAATAATCTTGTGCTTTATGTTCTAATGACATTGATACTCATAATCATCTCTTTTTTTTTAATGTCCTTTTTATTACTTCCTCAAATATGTTTCAAGTTATTTATCATTCTGATAATATTTCTTGCAAATTACAAAAAAAATATTTCATTGTCTGGCTTTACATATTGTGACCTATTATTTTTTGGTACGAGCGAAATTCTAGAATTTTTTAAAATAAATATTCTACTTTGGATTTGATTTTTTGTTATATTCATTGGATAATTATTTACAAATGTAGAACATGAACATTTAAAAGAAATATTCCTGAACATATTATCACTTTTTATTTGATATTGTTCTTTTTTTTTGGAGTTTGTTTTGATTTTCCACCCATGGGCTTATTTTTAGTTTTTTTTTTAAAGTTTTTTTATTATGTTGTTTTGTTTGCTTTTTCTCTGGCAAGATCTGTTATTCTTGATCTTTTTTATTTATAATGAGATCGGCTTGAGTTTTGATGATTTCTAGCTATTTATTACTTCAACCGTGTTTTTTTTTAATATTTATAATCTTTTGATTATAAGTATTCATAATATCTGGATGAAATTTTGATCGTTATTTGTAGGTAAGTTCTGAGCTCTCTTTAATGTCTTTCATAGAATGATTTCTTGTTGGTTATTGTTGGTTGTACAAACTATTCGTTTCTTTGATGTTGCTTAGTTTGGATTCTTATCATTCTTGTGATTTTGGATTGTGTTTTTGGTTCATTGTTGACCACTTGGTTATGTTCCTTTCAATTTCTTGATGTTCTACTTTGTGGTTCAGTTTTGAGTTTTTATTTTGCAGATTGGTATGATCTTGCCTATTTTGGGGAGATTCTTTCTATGACTTTGGCTAGTTGTGCATATTTTATCTTGATGATTAGTTTTTATTATCGATGCTTCTGAGTGCTTGTTCTCCTACTTCTTGCTGATGCTTGGGCTTAGTTTTTCCTTTGGATCAAAATCTCGGTTCAAGATGCACTTCGGTGAACTAGTTTGCGTCAGATTCTTCCTTTTGGGATCTGTTGGTGACTGTTCTTGGCTATTGCGGTTGATCTTCACAAGATCTTACTTTGAGCTTTTTCTTCTTCATGGAGCTCGCATTGTTTTTCTCTTATATATCTATTTAGTTGTTGATCGAGTTGCTATTGTCATTAAGTGGTACCTATTTCTACTTCATTCAAATATAACTAGATTGGACCCTCACATTAAAAAAAAAATACTAATATAAAATTTTGTGGTGTTTAGAAAACACAAATTTCTATTTAAATGATAATATCAATTTTAACAACAATTTTATTCTATTATTTTTTAAAAGTTTATTAAAATAACTTCCATAAAAGAGAAAAAAACTCAGCAAACCAAATCCAACATCTTATTTTTCCAACGACCTGCTAAACCTGGTCAAATCCTGAGCATGAACACTGCTTTCTTACGTCTCTGAGGAGACCGGGCGTCCGCAGAAAGCAGTTTCCCAACTTCAGTATTTGCGCGTAGAAAAGTCAGGCCGCGGAAGAAGGGAAATTGATGGGACTACGCCATTTCCTCTGTTTTACAATTCAAACTTGAAAATGACATTTTGGCGAGAAAATTCGTATTTAACTTCCCGTTGTAATGATGGCAAACTTACATATATACCATAAAATTTTCTCATAATTTCATTTCTACCACCTTAGCATTATAGTAAAAATTTAATATTACAGAGAAGCATTTACATACAAATCACATAATTCTTATGTATTTTACATCTAATACTTCAACTTTTATATCTATATTTATAACCCTACAATCATTAATATCACATAGGAAGTACTATTTCTATTAACTTTGCAAAAATAAAGGACCGATCCGTTTTATGCATAGATTCATGACACCAAAATGCTTGTATAATATCAAATTTTAAGTGTGTAGATATGCAAATTCAAAGGAATAGGTGGTGTGAATGTAAATATCTTCATTAGAAAATATTAAGGACCTCAGGGAGGAATTGAGGTTAACAAGGCGTCTTTTCTCATCCATTTACTTGTCGCAGCCAAAACAAAAGAGAAGTATTACACAACTTGTGCCGCATGAACAAAATCTACAAAAGAATTAATGAACATATGAATGAAATTTATTAAAGAATTCTTCTAAGACCCTACGACAAAATGAGTCATTCATCACAAAATTGGAATAAACCAAAAAAGAAAAGAAGAAGAAGAAAAAATTGCAGGGCCTCTGTAGAAACCCTAGCTATGAACTGGAGGGGGGTGGACCAGGTGGCCTTGGAGAAGATCCAAAATCTAAATCAGGGAATACTCCAGGTGGTCTTTCCAAAGGCTTTATGGACAGCAACTGAGTTGAATCACCCACAACATCTGCCCATCCATAATGAGGCTCTGACCTGAAGAACCAAAAAAAAAAAAAAAATTGAAGCAGAGTAATTAAGAACATACATGCCACTCAATCCATATGTATTTACAAATGTAACATCTTTACATATATATGCCCCCTTATCTGTGCATGAAAAATGTGTATTTCACTTTTTAAAAGTTAAAATAGTGGAATTAATTTTTAATGTGATGTGAAAGATTTGGGTGGCAGATATGTGAATAAATAGGAATTGTGTGGAGTGAGTGTAAACTCCCCTTTAAAGAATGAAAAGCTCAGAATTTCAGAAACAACAAGAAATCAATGCGATAAATAGAATCTTACTCATAGTAGGTCTCTTCATCCACCACGATATCCCAGCTCTCTCCTGTTGTGCTCTTGCCGTATTTGTGCACCTTCCTGAAACATCAATTGCGTTAATTATTCCGAAATATTAATTAAAATTCAAGGACGATGAGGTGAACTAAATAATGAAGCACTAGTATCCAATCTAGCAATTAGGAAGGATTTCAAAGCAACATTCATTTTCTTTCCTCTAACTAGCAAGTCAAACGTTGCCACAAGCTAAATATTGAAAATAGTCATGCCGGTAAATAGAGGCTAAAACATCAGTATTTCAAAGATGCTTAATATGCTCCTTTAGCTTTACCATGATGTTTATTCAATGCTTTGATTAAGGGAAGCACAAATTAATAATTCTCATAATGAAGGGTGTGCATAACATGGAAGAGTTCAACTGAGTGATGGTCAGCCTCACTCCAGACATATTTACTTTTGGCTTTCTAATCATTCTTCACAATAAATTCCTATAAAGAGCCGCAAGGGCTGAATTTTGTCAAATTATATCAATTAGTTAGTTTAGCATCCTTTTCAGCTAGTTTAAGCTGTACTTAACTCGATTGATTGAGCTCTAGCCACCTTTTCTTCTTATGAGGAAATGAAGGCGGGAGGGGAGCTGTTGTGGCAGAACTGTGGTTAGAATGAAAAAACGAGAGAATAAAATAAGAATTTTGAGTTTCTATATCCCCCTTTAATTTTGCATTTAAAACCTCTAAAATTATAGTATTCATAATTTCTTGTATAGAACTTTATGAATGAGCCAATGGGGCCAAACGATCAAGAGAATCACGAAATCGTCCAATTGCCACGATCTGGCCCTAAGTTTGGATTTAACTAAGACGGGAATAGACGGTCTGACGGTGCGAATTAAATTTTCTATATGCAATTAATATTTACTAAATGAAAGAGCCACTAGTTAAACTAAATTAAAATAATATATTTAAAATTACTCGTTCCTGGTTATCCGCATGTTCTATAAACATTTTGTCTTCTATCATTCATCTTTTAATCAATCAAATTAACACGAAAAAGTTAGTTTAAATAACAATAAACAAAACAAGCCAGTGAATACTCATATCCCTAAACTATAGTAATGCAAGGGAAAATAAAAACAATATGCATATCAGTTAAGTCCTTAAAAAATTAATATAAACATTTGAAATGCTATTCAATAAATCTTACTATATCAATAACATGCCAATATTATTTTATATCTCTATAACTGTCTTAAGAGCACCGTCTAAAAATTATGTTAATTAAGACAAATTACTATCAATATTCTTTCCTATTTACGCACACGGGTGTCTTAATGTTCTCGCACTAGTACCATCAATGAGTGACTCCATTAAAGTCAATCATGCACATACAAGCATACTAGAAGAATATAACCTAATTAACAAGTCATTCCTACAATATGAACAAAAAAGTCACTCGAATTCAAAATCTCAAGTTTGGAGTAATTTCAATAAAGCTAATGATAATATCAATAAATGCATTTGGTTTAGAAAAAACAAATATTACCATAGTATAAGAACATGAATACTCACCTCGATGTCGTTTAATTTGCTAATTGGTTTGCCTTAACGTTGACTCCTCTAATAGAAACATTACATAAATATGATATTTATCGTATCAAACTTTAATTAAATTATTATTTTAATTAGTTATTACTTTACGTTATGCATAATTTTTTTTTCATATTTTACCTTACACATTTTACTTTACGTAAACTCGCTTAATTTCTATTCAACAAACACACACACACACACACACACACACACACACACACATATATATTATTAATTTTTATTATTAAATAAATTAAATAAATATTATTAAAATTACCTCGATTGAGCCCTACTATGCACAAATCTTCGCCTACGCGATTCTGTCTCTTCTACACACGGGATTCACACATTGCCTTCATCGCACGAGAGCTCCAAATCTTGACTCCATTCTTTTCCTCTGATGCAACTTCTTCCACATGCTTGGCTCGTCTTCTTCATTCGCATTGAATGCCCGCACAAATCTTGATAGCGTTACAATAACATATTTTATCTCGTTTTCCCTTGATTGGCCAGTGCACCCATCGCAAAGTTGCTCGACCCCCAGGTAAGTGAATCTTGCCTTGGCTGCGTTGTTTTATAGGCGAACTCGTCGCTAGGCTTCCAATCCCCTCGTTTCAACTTCCTCAATGTTCGATTTATCTCAAATTTCTTCGGCTGTCCGAGTCTCTCGATTCTTCTCTCATTTGCTCGACTCATCACTTCCACTTCTTCAGTTTTCTAGTTTCCTCTCCACTGGTTACAGAAACGGGACATTACAAAAACAACATCAAAGTACAATCACACAGTACAAGGAAACTTGATTACCTTCATCCAATAGTCGCTTGAAAAACTCAATCACCACTTAATCAATATCATCTTGAAAAAAAAGGTTAAGGTTGGAGTAGTACAGCTCAGCATATTATATCAGCATTTTATTGATTAAATTCTAGCACAATACATTGAATGCTAGTAACCTTGAAGACCAAGAGTTCTTTTGTTAACTATGAAAAAATACAGTCCAAGAAGTTAAAAATAGTCCGTAGAAGGTTGAACATGTACAATGAATGTTCTATGCACCAAGAAGATGACTGAAAAAAAATTAATGTGAAAGGATTTCAAAATCAAATAAGGTAGGAAAAAATAATAGGGATAGAACCTGTACACAAAAATTAATGCAAAAAAGCTTAAATACTATTGGGAAAATGATAAAAACTTAAAGAGGAAAAGACAAATGAAGATGAATGAATAAACACTAGCCATCTCAAAAACAAGATACAAATTTATATGGTTCGGTGCATCCATGGATGCATAAAGATTAAATATTTTATTAAACATGAAAAAAGATATAAAGACAGTTTTTTATTAATAAAGATAAGATACCACTTTGCCGCTGTTAACAACTAAAAAGAGACGACATGCTGCAAAAATGATGGCTGAGCATAGAATACATTAGGGATGTCAAAAAAGCTCGTTGTTCGCGAAAAACTCATGTTCGGGTCGTTTACTTACAAGCCGAACACGAACAAGTATTTAAAGCTCGAATTATAAACGAGCCGAATACGAACAGCTCTCTGTTCGCTCGTGTTCGGCTCGTTTTAGCTTGAAATTAAAAAAAGATATATAATTATATATTATATATATTTATATCTAAGTTTAAATCATAACATCTCGTGTGATAATGTGGTTAGTGCATTCTTTTGTATACATTTGGCCCAGGTTCGAATCTCACACTTTACATCTACTTTTTTCAATTTAATTTTTTCAAGCCAATTTCGAGCCAAACACGAACACAAATATTTAAATCGAGCCGAACACAAACACACTATTCATGGGCCAATTTCGAACACGAGCTATTTCGAACGAGCCGAGCACGAGCCAAGTCTGAGCTCGCTCGGCTCGTTTATAGCACTACAATACGTACTATATGATGTCTCTCCATCTTTTTTCTTCTTAATTAAGAGAATTACCTCTACTGTTCTATCTTCATCCTCTCTTTCTCTTTGTTTGTTTATGATTGCTAGATATTTTATAAGCGAGAGTTACATGGATTTATATAGTGAAGAGTCACCTTCAAATATTAATGATCAACTACCATTTAAAACTTTATAGCCTTACTGAAGATTTTGGGGTAGCCTCCATTTTATAATTTTATAATAGCCACAATTAATAACTTTATGATAGTCTCCAATTAGAACATTGCAGTAGCTACTTTTTAGAGCTTAATGGTAGGCATCTTTTACGATTTTTAAAGAGAGCCATTATTTTGAATAGTTAGAAACTTGACTTCACAATTAAAATCTTCAACTTTTAGTGAATTTCTAATTATTGTCTTAGTGATTGTGTTTGAACACTTCCCTATTTAGACCTCCATGTTATCATTTACAAAGTTTAAGATGTACCACTTTTGTTAACATATCAGTTCAAGTTGAGTATAGTAATCCCAAGTTGCATGTGTTTGGCACGAGAGAAAAAAAATAATATTCTTTACTTAGTGATAATACTTTGAATAGCACAAAGAAAAGTGATATTTTCTCGACATTGATTTGAATCTTCTAAAAAACTTTAACAAAATCATTTTCTTGCCAACTTCAGCGATTGTCATATATTCTACTTTTATGGTTCATAATTCCACTATCTTCTAAAATTGTGACACCCAGTTAATAGTAATCACCACGTATATAGATGTACCCGATGAAAATTCTTATTGCCATTATCTATACCATCTCCTACATCGCATCAATATAAACCTGAGCTTTTAAATCATTTATTCTAAACTTTAGAGAAAGACTGATTATACTTTTTAGGTAGCGTAATAATCCTTTCACAACTTTCCAAAATTCTTCCTTTAGATTCGATATATCTATTGACTATTGCTGTTGTTTTTGCAATACCTAATCTTATATAGAAAATTACATGCATACAATGGTAGATGCATAATGGACTTTAATGTGCCCTTTCTCTTCTTCAAATTTCAATACATGTCCCTTAGATATTTTGAAGTAGCTAGCTACCAACATGTAATTATTGAATTTATCATATTGAGTATGTAACACTTTTTTAGTGTGTTATGATTGTGAAAGATTTAATAAACCCATGGACTTGTAATGATCTCCTCATCCCAGAACCTTTTGCTTCTTACAAATCCTTTATTTCAAACTTCTTTAACATCTCTTTAGATTATTGATCTTGTGAATATTAGTCATTTCAATTAACATATCCTAGATTATATCATAGCAAAATAATACAATAATTTTTTGTTCCTTTAATATAACAATAACGGTTAGATTTGCATTTATAAGATTTGATCTTATGTATAAACCCATCAAACCTTTGGTACAATTGATACCGGAGTTAACCCAAACCACAATAAAAATGCAAATAATATTGTTGAAATTTAATAGAGTTATAAACAAGGATTCTTGACACTAGAAAAAAAAATAACAACAAAAACATAAAAGGCACCCTAAGGCGATGGCGAAGGTGGTGGATGACCGCTAGACGACAATGGACATGTTTTAGATTGAGTTTGTGGCACCGGCTGAAGGGCTATGAGGTAGTTGCGACAACATGGTAGTGGGTAGGAGAGGGTTGCGACAACATGGTAGTGGGTAGGAGAGGGTTGCGGCAACAGGTAGGGGTGCAGTGCTTGGAGTGGTTGGCGGCAACAGGTAGGGGTGGCCAGAAGGTTGGCGACAACAGATTCTAATGCAAGTGGGGTTGGCGACATCATATTGGGTGGTTGAAAGGTTGGCTGAGGGCTGGCGGAAACATATATGGTGGTTGGAAGGTGTTGACCTTATTTTTGGTGAGATATAGTTTCCTTCTTAGAATTCAGGTTCTAGCCTTAGGAATCATCCTTTGACTATCCTAGATACTTAGTCATGGAACCCACCTTATTTTAGCAATCCAAACATCTTCTTTACTCATTTGGAGTTTCACATGTGTAATTCTTGACCTCTAGCACTTAAGAGGTTGGAACCAACATGAGGGAACTTAAAAGGAATCCCTTCACAATCTGCACACTTGCACACACATAAACACCGCAATTAACACATTTGATGCGCATAAATATCACAATTCACATCACTAAAACTTAAATACATTGCACCGCTAACCAAAATTATAATAAAATTTTGAAATGATCAATCATGAATTGAAATTAAAAAAAAAAAGCGAGTTTGACGTTTTTTTGACCCGATCGTCGACGAAGTTGTTCGAATGACCCCAGATGACAAAACGGACAACGTCGGCTCGTTTGAAACTTTGATTTTACATAGGAGAGACACATTTCACTACGGTGTCGCGTCCAGGCGAGAAATGTGTGGATCATCGCTTATTTTAATAATAATAATAATAATAATAATGATTATTATTATTATAATAAAAAAAATAAAAAAACCTGCACTATTTAAACATCACATACGCCCTCTACCCTATCGATCATGCGACACAGCCCCACGCCATCACCCTCCCTTCGCTCCGAACTCTAGCTTCCTCGTCCCCGACTTCGTCTCACATATCGATCGAACAACGATGAAGCCCTCTCACTGGCCGACGTTCCTTGTCGGCGAGGCCTCCCCACCGCCTGCTCCTTCTCCACCCGAGGCTCCTGCCCAAGAGAACCAACTCCAGCCACTTCTTTCCCGACCCCGTGCTCCTCGCCGGCGTCTCCTTCATCGCCGACACACCTTTTAGTCACTAGAGCTCTCGTCCTCGCCGAGAATTCCCCCGCCGAAATCTTCTTGCATGAAAACCGATGATCCCGATTTTGATATGTAAGGATTTATGAAGTTGACACCACTACAACGCCAAAAACTNTTTAAGGGCGGTGATGACAAAGACAATCGTTAATAAAATAGAATAATATTACATCCTACGACATCGGGACATGAACAATGAACCTGATGAAAATGTAGGATGACAATATCACTCACAAACACCAGACTAGTTACGACCTTTGCTTCTTAGGCTGCCGATGATTCTAGCCCGATAATGTGATTAACCTGTGGATGATATTTTTAAAACATATAAAGATAAAACAAAATAAAAATACATTTCTTATGAAGCTAATACTTTTGAATGTTAAATGAAATTCTACTTTTAAATGCATGACAAACCGCAAACTTTTAATTATACAATTTAAATGTCTGCTTGTCAGGTACCAGTACTGGGTTAAAAATTGCCCTCCTAAGATTGTTTTGTCGGAAATTTTGAGTTGAATGCCGGGTTTTATACATGTTAATGACTGATGATTGTCTATGAAGTTCTTCGGAAATGATAAATCTGAGCCTACCCCAAACTTGAATTCTTATAGTCTACTTCGGACTTTTAAAGATCACATGTTCTTTTACTCGTCACTCGTTCTTTTGCTTACCACTTGACTCTTATACACATATATACACATGCTTGCCCGTTAGCTAAATTTTCTACGATACTTGCTTACCACCAACTTAATATCAACCCTTTCACTCGACCAGTGCAACATAAACTTCGATCGACCGTGAGGGCCTTCACTGAGCAATTAACAACAAATGTCCAAAAACTAAAGGGGGAAGACTACATCTAGGAGGTGCAGTACCCTACCTGGCTCTCGAACGTGGAATGGTTCAGAAGCCCGACGATAAATGGAGGTGTGTTGATTTCACTAAACTCAATGTAGCTTGTCCAAAAGACACCTATCTCCTACCAAGGATCGACACACTAGTTAACACGGCTGTTGGCTACTCCATGATGAGTTTCCTCGACGCCTTCTCCAGATATCATCAGATTAAGATGCATCTGATCGATGCAGAGAAAACAACTTTTATCACTGCACAAGGAGTTCTTTATTTCGATAATGTCTTTCTAGCTAAAAATGCTGAGGCGATTTATCAATGCCTCAGAAAAGGAAAATATATTAAGGTGTATGCGGATGACGTCTTAGTAAAGAGTAAATCAGTCAAACAACATATAGAAGATCTAAAAGAAACATTCGAAACACTTAAAAAGTTCAACATGAAGCTAAATCCATGTGAATGTACCTTCGGGGCATCGACCAACAAATTCATTGGCTTTTTGCTAACTGTCGACGAGTTAAAAGCCAATCTAGAGAAGATTGGAGCCATCCTAGACATGCCCTCCCCTCGGAATGCCAAAAAAGTACGAAGGCTAGCAGGACGGGTAGCGGGACTCAACCACTTTATCTCGAAGTCTGATGTCAAATGTGTGGCATTCTTCAAGGCGCTACGAAAGGGTCAACATTTCGAATGGATAGCCGTCGAGCATAAAGGCACTCTGACATCACCGCTGCTGCTCCAAAGTCCGAAATTGGTGGAAAAATTTTCACTATACCTGGGAGTCAGAAGAGAGGCGGTCAGCTCAGTTCTGGTCAAAGAAGATGAGGGGAAACAATTTCCGGTGTATTACACCAGTCGGGTCCTCCAAAATTGCAAAATGTGGTACCCGGTTATGGAGAAACTAACATTTGCACTGATCATTTCATCTAGCAGGCTATGACCTTATTTTCAGGCGCACCCAATTTGAGTCGTCACTAATCACCCGTTAAGGTCTGTGCTCACTCAGCCGAAACATTCTGGTCAATTGTTAAAGTGGACAGTGGAACTCAACAAATAAGACATCAAATATGTCCCACGTGCAGCTGTCAAGGCACAAACGATCATCGATTTTTTAGCAGACTTCTCAGAGGCAGAAGAGCCACGCGAGGGAAACCCTACCAACAACAGGACCAGAGTTTTACAAGTCGACAGAGCTTCTAAATAGTCGACCACCTGGCTGGACTGAAGTTGAGTAGCCCGACTAAATAACATGCCTATCAGTCAATCACAGTAGAATTCGAGGTAACAAATAATCAAGCTGAATATGAAACGCTGATCAATGGTCTTCATTGGGCTTATGATATAGATGCTCAAAATCTGTTAGTAGGGTCAAACTCCCTATTGATAGTTAGTCAAGTCAACGGAGAGTTTGAGGCTCGGGATGAACTGTTGGCCAAATACCTTGCCAAAACACGAAAAGAAATAGGAAAGTTTAAGAACTTCCGAATAGGTCACGTGGGTCGTGAGGAAAATCACATTGCTAATATTTTGTCCAAATGCATCCGTTTGGGCGAGACTCCACATAGGCTCGCTAGACTAGTTTTCGAGGAACCAAAGACAATGGAAGTACTTGTCAAAGGAACAAAAAGTTGGATGAATCCTTACATCCTCTACCTAGAGACATGAAAAGTATCGGGAGACGTTACAAACCCGAGATGCTTCAAAATTAAGGCTGTGCAGTACCTAATAATAGAAGGAAGGCTCTTCATGAAATCAGTGACCTCAGTATATCTGAGGTACATAAGGGAAGACGAAGCGCTGGACTTTCTAAAGGAGGCGCACTCTGAAAAATGTGGAAGCCATTACAGAGGAAAAGCTCTAGGTTATCGGGTGGAACGATAGGGCTATTTTTGGCTTACACTCCTCAAAGCTGCTGAAAAATTTTCTAAAAGATGCGAGCAGATACAAGCCCCTGCATCATCAACCGACATGCAAAATTTAACTGATCTCAAGCCCATGGCCTTTCACCACTTGGGGTTTGGATATCATGGGTCCTTTCCCCTCGTCCAACGGCCAAGGAAAGTTCCTTATAGTAACGATCAATTACTTTCTAAGTGTATCGAAGCCAAACCACTCGCTCAAATCACCGCTAAGGTGGTGCGAAACTTCATTTGGTCGGATCTCATATGTAGATGCGAACTACTGCTAGTCTGAATTACTGACAATGGAACACAATTTTCAGATCAGCGTGTAAGGGACTTATTGTGCAAATCAGGGAATTGATCTAAGGTTCGCATCAATCCATCATCCTCGCACAAACGGGTAGACCGAAGCAGCCAATAAGATCATCCTAAACTTGCCAAGGAAAAAAGCTGAAGAAGTCAGGGGGAATTGGGCGGACCTACTGTTGTCTGTGCTTTGGGCAATTTAGACGACACCGCATCAACGATTGACCAAACTCCATTCATCCTGACTCAAGAAATGAAGGCGGCGCTACCGGTCGAGCACAACCAACATAGCCAAAAGGTTGCCACGACTGCGTTATTCGTGGAAGAGGACTTGACTGAATGACAGGAAGCGAACATCGAGGGCACGATGTTGGCCCTTGATTTAGCAGAAGAATGACGAATCGATTCAGCTTCGACCAGAGGAAGTGAAAAGGCGAACTATACAATACTTCAACAAGCACATCTGAGAAAAGGTGTTCTCCCCCAACGACTTAGTCTTGAAGAAAGTCGACCCAGCCGCTCGAGGATAATTAATCGACAAGTTGGACCAGACTTAGAGCGGGCCATATGTGATCAACCAATAAGTCTCTCAAGAAGCTTACAATCTTAGGACGTATGCTGGGAAAGACCTCCCCCGGGCATGAAGTGAAAACGACTTGAATTTTTTTCTTTAAAATATATTTTTTTAAACATAAAAGGGAATGTCGTTACCAATATGTAAATTCAATTGATGCAATGAAATATAATGTTAGCTACCTCGACTCAAATAATTTCTAGGTCCCTCCGACACTCGGGGAACACGGTCAAATCAATCCGGTGATAAAGGTTGATTTTTGAAACTCAGGAAACATAATGGACGATTGTTTTTGTCGACAGACGAGATCGGCCGGTTAAGCAAGAGACAAAAACAATAAATCAATCAAAGTACAAAGAGGCCAACCACTCAACATCAAGCAAATACAATATAATAAAGTCATAAATTTTATTTATCTCAGCCGAAAGGTACAAAACATCCAAAAAACGATAAACACGAAAGGCACATATGTTACAAACTTTTGATGAGGAGCATGCGTTCAAAAGAATCGAGGGTTCTGTGTCGAAACTCATCCTCGATTCCTCTTCCTCGTTCTCATCCAGAGCAGTCATCCTCCTCACTCATTTCATCTTTTCGCATACTCTTTACGAGAAAGAGTTAAAGCTGGGGAGGTAACGAAGGAAGGGAATGTTGCTACACGACGACCCTTCACGCCAAGGGTAGTAGGGCAACAACAGCCGAAGGGATGAAGTGCCCGTCGAAGTAGCAGACGATAAGCTACTACTGGGCACCATAACTCGCTCGCGAAGAAGATTTTCTAGCCAGTGCATGACCCAACCCGCACTTACGCGTATTTTTAATCTCCTTAATTATGTTAGAAAATATATCTCAATTTATATCTAGCGGCTAGTGTGAACACTTGCAATGATTTATGAATTATATAATAGATTTTCACATTAGGGATACTATGCAAGTATACGTATCGTTTCAAGTAATATAAGTTTTTCTTTAAAAACCACAGTATCGATGACACGAGGAATGCAGTAACTCTTAAAATCAACTTACAGAAATTTTATTTAAATTGCAAAATAAAAAGATAAAAAATTTGAAATGATATGCTTAATAAAAATTACTACAAAAAGAGCTAAAAAGAAAGTAACAAATAAATGTAAAAGCTTAACAAAATATAACAACGAGTTTGGATATTATGAAAAACCTTTCTCCTTGCAAAGAGATTTTAATCTATGTAGGATTCAAATGATTTAAGAAAAAATTGAGGTATTGTGACAAATAGAAGCATACCTTATTCTTTACTCCCTCCCGGTGCTTACAAAGAATATTAGCTAACTTAAGACTGATTACTTAACATCTCGACTCCACATCAGTGTTATCTAGACTATCACTTCTAGATGCCCCTAGCCTATGCCATCGTAATGACCGAATCCGAGCATCAGGTTACTAAACCTTAAACCAAACTGATAAGAATCTAGCTTGTCACTCTAGATCTAATCAATTCTACGTCCATCAAAACTTATCTACCTATTTATTTGCAATTCCCTTTAAGTGATCGTCATGTCTCTGCCTAAAATGAAATGTGGTATTTATTAGTTGGGTGAAATCATAGCCCTTCCAGGTCATTATATTTCTCAACAGATTTTAACGTCACAAGTGGCCAGTTTGTAAAGTAATTGAAGATTCAGTGAAAATACCAACACAATTTTTAAAAATAAAAAGAATCTTTAAATCATTCTCATCCCACAAGATTAAGTCTCATATGCAAGAAGAAAGTAATGGAATTACTCAGAATTCATGGATATTAAACAAAAACAAAATATTTGCATTGAAATCCAAGTCTTACAACAAAAACTCAAACACAAATACAAAATACCTTAGGTCTTCTCCCTAAGCAAACTTCTGAAGTTTCCTCTAAGCAATCTCCAAACTTCTTAACACTAAAAGATGCTCACACTTACACTTGAACACAAAATATAAAAAATCTAACTCACTATTGCCGCCCAATTGAAGTTTCGAGGCTCCAAAAGGTCCCTAAATTTGGCCAAATTCTTCTAATTAAATAGAAAACATAAAATAACCAAGGGTTGTTTCAAACACCCCTCCAAAATTCGGCCAAATTCGATGTATCTTCTATAAAGGTAGTTACTAGTGCTATAGCGCCAGTCTGTGGCGCTATAACACTCTTCTCACTCGACCGTAACGCTATAGCGCCACACAAAAATCATTATTTTTGCTTCATTTTTCTCATTTTCTCTAAATGTCCATTCCATGTACCTGAAACCAAAAACATGCAAAATACATTTCTTTAAAGTGCAATATCATAAAAAAATTACATAAAATGCTTATAAAATATGCACTAAAAACAAGTTATTTTGAAATTCAAACACGTCGACCAACTGGTAGCCGCAATTTTCAAATTCAAATTGTAATATACATCCAGAATTAAATCATGTGAATCTTGAATTAAAATTGGTGCATTAACTGCCGTAAGGGCGTTTTCTATAATCGCTCTCTCATTTCGGTAATTATGCGAGGTTTCCATAATCTTCCCTCCTATCTGTAATGGTACAAAAAGGCCTCCTATAAATAGCAGGCTCTACGATGAATAAAAGGACTTTTTCCCCCGAATCTTCTCTCTAGAATTCTTTGTAAGCCTCTCTCTCTCTCTGCTACTTCCCTTCTCACGGGTCCAACTCTCAATTCGTGTTTTATCTGAAGAGCAATCCGCGATTCAACAGTAGTGATAAAGTTAATGAAGATTATCATGATGATTGAATTATGCAAAATGCAGCAGAACAATGAGTGCCAATGGCAAACTAGAGTGTGAACAAAGATAGGCTCCTGGTTCATATATAAATAATAATTGATGTACTGCCATAACTAATTGACACGAAAACTTTCAAATGCATAATTAACGAATATTTAAATTACAGCACATCACTCTCAAGACAGGTGCTCTAACTTATCTGTGAAGTTCATGTCAAACAGATTAGAAACCCAAAGAAAAAAAAATTGACTCATCTATGGAATCTCCAATTTTCTGACCGAAGAGGATAAAACACAACAGCTTTAAAGCCAATACATGCTATATATAAGTTAGCATGAAATAAACAGGAAAGGAGATATAATCATGATAATAAATATTTAAAGAATTACATCAATAGTGAAAGTCGGTAAAAATATAATTATAATACATAAGAGTATGCATCAAGCCAGAGCAAGCAGCTGTAACCATACGGCTTATAAATAGCAGTTGAGTACTATAAAAATATTGCATTCAGTAAACTATTCATTGCTTAATAACAAGCACTCTGCGCTATTAATAATAAAGTGTTATGTTAAATGGATAAAAAACCGGGCGTACCCATTTCCGAAATGTTCTTCACCCCAGGTTCTTGACCAACCTGAAAATAAATCAGAATGAAAAAATAAAGACATTCAAAAGATACACTTTTTTGTCCTAACAGGAAACAGAAAACAAAAACCTTTAATGAACAAAGCAGTTAAATGAAAGTAGAAAAGTAGATTTATATGGCACTTAAAACATTTAGATGCAACGGCTAGATAAGATTATATGTTCTCCAGAACAAAAACAATAAAGATAAATCATCAATGCAAGCAAAGAAAAAACATATCCATCAGTTAAATATGCGCGGTTTGTGTGTGAGAGAGATAAAGGAAATAATATAGTCATAAATTGAATAGGTGTGTATATCTAAAGCGCCTTGAAAGTTTATGGGAAAAATTACAGTGGTTTTGTCAATAAATCTTCAAATTAAGCCCTAAAATAAGAAGTACAATAAATTGAAAAAAATATTTAAGCATCAATTTTGAGAACTAAGGAGCTATTTAGGTATGATAAAATTTGTGGAATGAAACTTATTCATTATACTATTAAGTTATAGATTGAATCATTAGTTTAGAAAAGGGAGATTTACATACATGCAACATAATTCTTCTGTGTTTACATATCTAAACCTTAAAGTTTTATATTTACTTATTAAACACACGTAGGTTCTATGCATGAAAAGGTCTATTTTACTTTTCAAATGGAAGCAATAATGGTATTTTTTATGTGATATTAAAGATTTGAGTGTTATGCGTGTAAATATGAAAGTTTAGGTGTTAGATATGTAAATATATAGGAATTGTGTGGCATGCATATAAATGTCCCTTAGAAAAATTACTTCTAGAACATTAGTTCAGAATATTTACTCCAAT
This sequence comes from Phalaenopsis aphrodite, assembly GCA_003013225.1. Taxonomy (NCBI): domain Eukaryota; kingdom Viridiplantae; phylum Streptophyta; class Magnoliopsida; order Asparagales; family Orchidaceae; genus Phalaenopsis; species Phalaenopsis aphrodite. The sequence continues at coordinate 1,565,549 of NEWO01000096.1, forward strand.
ATCAAAGAATTAACTATAATCTGAAATGCAGACATCTAATTAAAATAAACGTGAACATCCGCTTCATGTTGAAGGGTAGAATAGGAAGTCATTCCAGCATTTGATGCCGAGGATGAGGCTTAGAAAGAATTGCTTCTCTCAATGACGTACTGTTAGGCGGAGGATATAAATTAAAGTAAAATAGCTATTAGAAAAGTGAACCAAGATGACTCACTGATGCTCCATTGTGCTATCACAAGGGGTGGAAAGTTTTTAACGTTAAATGCTATAATCTTAAGGGAGTAACATTTTGGTTCCCTGGTCCTAAGATTGATTCACAGAAGTGAAGCACCTCCTAAAAAGGGGACGTAAGATTAAAGGATCAAAATACTTGCCGAGAGGATGTGAAGAAAGATGGCCAAGACATTTATTCTTAAGGGGATGGATTTGTTGGTTTCTTGAAATGAGAAAGAAGAGAAAACTAAAGTAAATTGCTATAGATTGAAGGGAAATCAGAACCCACACTTTTATTAACTTGAAGCATTACAATTTTAAAGCTTGAAAAATAACAAACCACTAACAAAATGGTCCTGAAAAACAACGAAGAAAAAAGAAACAGAATTAAGAATACCACAACTAACTCCTAAGATTAAGGAACAACCTTGACTCAATCAAACTTAGAAATATTCAACAAGCCTGAGCATGTATTCCAACACTCCTCCTTGCTTTAGGAGCTGCGAACACTAAGTTTCTGCCTTAGAAACTCAAACTTGCTGATTGGAAGTGGCTTTGTGAACAAATCTGCCAATTGATCTTCAAATTTGCAGTAAACTAGAGTCACAAATTCTTCTTTCTGCAGTTCTCTTAGAAAAAAACAACTTGATGTTGAAATGCTTAGTTTTCCCATGGAACACAGGGTTATGGGAAATGACAATGGTAGCTTTGTTGTCAACAAATATCTCAGTGCTTTCTTTCAACTCCAGATTGAAATCCATTAAAATCTTCCTCAGCCACAAAGCTTGATTGACAGCAGCTGTTGCAACAACAAATTCTACTTCAGCAGTGGATTGAGCTACAGTTTCTTGCTTCTTCGAGGTCCACAAGAAAATACTAGATCCAAGAGTAAAACAGTAGCCTGAAGTACTCCTCATACCATCAATGGAACCTCCCCAGTCACTATCAGAGAAGCCAACCAGCTTGAACTCCTTGTGAATTTAACACCAAAATCACTTGTATCTTTGACATATCGAATCACTCTTTTGGCAGCCCTGAGATGCAATTCACTTGCACAGTGCATAAACCTGGATAAGATACAACATTTAAAATTTCAGGACGTGTTACTGTAAGATACATCAAGTAACCAATCAAGCTTCTAAAATATCTCTAATCAACTTTATCAGCTCCATCTTCCTTACACAGCTTCTCCTTTTGATTCTTAGGAGTGCTTGCTTCCTTGCATTCTTCAAGCTTGAACTTTTTCAAAATCTCCTTGGCATATTTCTTCTGGCAGATGAAGACTTCATGCTCAGCTTGCTTAATTTCCATTCCAAGGAAGAAAGAAGGTCAATCAACCCAAGATCTGTCATCTCAAAAACCTTCATCATTTCTTGTTTGAAGTCATCAACTAGCCGTACATTATTTTCTGTTAGCAAAAGATCATCAACATAAAGAAAGACTATCAAAACATCATTACTCTGATGTTTGACATAAAGAGTGGCCTCAGAAAGACTTTTTTCAAAGCCTAAGCTCAACAAATGCTCATCAATCTTGCTGTACCAAGCTCTTGGAGCTTGTTTCAACCCATAAAGAGCCTTCTTGAGAAGAAACACCTTGTCTCCTCTCCTTTCTTCACAAAGCCTTCAGGCTGCTCAACATAAATTTCTTCCTACAAAATGCCATTTAAAAATGCTGATTTTACATCAAGTTGATACACTCTCCAATTCATTTGAACAACTATAGCAAGCAAAAGCCTTATGGTGTCCAAACGAGCAACTGGTTCGAAGGTGTATGAGTAGTCCACACCAAAAACTTGAGCATAGCCTTTTACCACAAGTCTTGCTTTATTCTTATTGATTGAGCCATCAACATTAAGCTTGGTTTTGTACACCCATTTGACTCCAATCACCTTCCTATTTTGGGATCGATCAACCAACTCCCATGTTTTGTTTTTCTCAATCATGGACAACTCCTTCATTGCAGCCATCCAATTCTTGTCTTTCATTGCTGCTTCAAAATCTGCAAGTTCACACACGGTTATATTACATCTTGCATAAATGTCAGTGAGTAATCTAGTACCTCTTACAGGAGCATCATCCACCAACTCAATCTGCCAATTTTCATCTTCATCTGTGCTTGAAGTAGGAAACTTAAGCTGCAGATCTGCTACAGTTTGACCATTTTTCTTTGCCTCATCCCAGTTCCACTATTCATCTTCCACAAAACGAACATCTCCGCTTATAACAATTTTTCCAGTTTGTGGTTGGACAATTTTATAAGCTTTTGCAATAGTGTTATAGCTGATAAAGATGCCTGGAAGTGCTCTTTTATCTAACTTGTCTCTCTTGATCTGTGGAACATGAGTGAAGCACAAACAACCAAATACTTTTAGAAAACTTAGAGAAGGTTTATGACCATACCAAGCCTCATAAGGTGTCTGATCCTTGACTGCTTAAGTCAGCAGTCTATTTTGCAAGAAAACTGCAGTATGAGCTGCCTCTGCCCAGAATTGTTTGGGTAGATTCTTCTCATGCAATATACATCTAGTCATTTCTAAAATGTATTTGTTTCTCCTTTCACTAACTCCATTTTGTTGCGGAGTGTAAGGGGTTGATGCTCAATGCCAGCTTCTTCACAAAATGCATTGAAATTTTCTGAGGAATACTTCTTGCCATTATCAGACCTCAATATTTGAATTTGGTTGCCATATTGATTTTCCACAATCTTCTTGAACTTCGAGAATACTCCAACGACTTCTGATTTGAATTTTAAGAAAAAAATCCAACACGTTCTAGTGAAATCATCAAGAAAAGCAAAATAATATCGACTACCCGCTCATGAGGGAGTTCTCTGAGGTCCAAAAACATCTGTGTGGACTAATTGCACCTTATAGGTGGCTCTCCATGCTGAATTGGGAAATGACTTTCTGTTTTGCTTTCCAAATTGACTAGTCTTACAGGTCGATATGTGATCATCAAACTCTGGAAGATCAATTGCCATCTTTTTGGACTTCATCTACAGTAGCCTTTGGTGGTGATAGTACTAGAGCCTCTTACGCCACACCATTGAGAGGCTTTCTTTGGTTAAAAAAGCTGATGGCTGCCTCGAACACTGGACTCTCCCCAAGATTCCATATTTATAGGTAAGGATTTAGGATCTCAAGTGCCCGGAAAACACATTGATAGAGTGAGGTCCCAAAAAAGTCGAACACTGGACTCTCCCCAAGATTCCCTATTTATAGGTAAGGATTTGGGATCTCAAGTGCCACAAAGAAAGTTACAAAATGACAAATATAAGTAGAAAAAAAATGTAAAAAGTACAGAAGACTTATTATAGCCTTTACATAGACTTGAAAGTGAATCTGTTATTGAAGAAATCGTATGATCTCCCAGTAATATGGACTGACCAGCCTATAGTCATAAACGACAAATCTAACCCAATTGGTCCATCGAGGTTGATGTAAGTAGAAGTGAAGTTGTCTTCAAGTCGATGCTTCTACATAGTCAACACATGTTTCAGCCTTCCCGTTGGGGGTTGATGTCTTAAACCTGGCTGAACAAGTTCTCTTGGATCCTTATTGACAAGTTCATCTGTGTTCGACCAGCAAATTTTTCCATCGAACTTGGCCGATGAGTCCACCCTAAGCCTTAATCTGGTGGTCTTGCATTGAATCCAGCCTATTGAGCATATCCTTGTTTTCCTTATGGGCATGCACGCTTAAGGTAAATAAAATCCTTGATTTCTGGTAACAAGTTTTTCTAGAGCTTTTTCTAACCAATGTTCTTCCATATAAAGGGGAAGCCATAGGTAAAGCTCGAATTCTTTGACAGTTCATTTTAGAAAGAACACGTGTTTCCAGGAAGAAGCTACATAGAGGGTTCACTGAAGAGAGTTAATTCTTTACTTTGTACGTACATACTTCAGCTTCTTATCAACAAACAAAAATTTATATTGACTTTCATTCTTTAAGAGCCTGAAATGCCTACTCAATATATTAAGTGTATCTCTTCCAGCGTCCAATGTGTAATTTTAGATAAGTCTGTAAAAACCAATTAGGATACTACACATCATCTCAAATGGATTAGCATTTAATTTTGATATGCCTTAAAAGCCTAGCATATTCTTCCCTTAGAAGCCCATGTATTTGTGGCCATAGGCTTCAAACCATTTAAGTTAATTGGGACAAACGGAGTCCACATTTGGTGGACCAAATTTAATTTGGCCAAATAATGCTTGTGTCAAACAGAATTCGAATCAATCAACATATAGTGAGTTCACTCCTTGTTCTTACTCCTAGCGTCATCTTTCAAGACTACGGATTGGGTTGGATCATATCCATCCAAAATCACTCCTAGAATGCTAATGAAAACAAACTCTTAAGAGTTATAATCTGGATAGAAACTAAATTTAAAATGATTGAGCACTAAACAAACTTGTCTGTAATTAATTAGATATGAACCAATTGTTTTGGATTGCAGCATTATTAAGCTAGAAAAAGATAAAAAAATAAGGATGCGATTAAGAATAGCACAAGCTAAACAGAAATGGAGCCAAGCAAGAGCATTTTGTTAGGCATAAAGAATGGATAATGAATGAACTTGAGTTTAGGCTTACATGAAGTGGTGGTGGTGGTGTTGGTGGGGGTTGGAGGAATCCTAAGTTATGGATCAAACAAATAAAAGGGGGGCTCAAACTTGAAAACTCTGGAATTGATTTGAAGTTTTTTGTGTGGAGAATATAGGTAAACACAAAGCTTAGAAACACTTGGACAACTTAATTTAATTAATTTAAATGTAATCTAAAATGTTTTATGAATTTTTTATGGCTATTTAACATTTATTATAGGGTTTTATATGGAGAGCGGGCCATGCAGATATAGTTTCACTGTCAACATTGTGATGGATGTTTGGCTTTGGGGAAAGGTGTTTAAGGCTTAGCAAAAATCGGGAAAACTCTGATAAGTGATAGGAAAATATGTTGAGATGAGATCTGGAGCTTTTCACAAAATTCTAAGTACATTAGAGTGATCAGAAGCCAAGAGAAATGGAGTAGGACTAGGGTACACTTTTTGGTGGAGGCTCAAAAATAATTTTTAGCTTAGTTTTTTGAGAGAAAATTAAGATGTTACGGAGATAAAAAGGGATGCTAAAAAAGATTTTTAAAATAACAGAATTAAAATCGCGAAGATAAAATAAGCATTTCACCACCAAAATAATATGTGAAAGATCACCAAATTTATATTTTATTTGGCCCTATAACACTTCAAAGAAACTCCATTTTTTTTTCAATCAACAAACCCTTCTCATTCCTAAAATCAGCAAATAAAGAAGTATGATGAAATAAAATAAAATTCTAAAAATGAAATGAAGGCGGAGAGGGGGCATCCCATAGTTTGAAAGGAGGGAAGCCCTAATGACATGAGAAAACCCTAAAATCACCAGAAAAAGAATTAGAGAATTGTTTAAACATTCGATTAACTCTTCCCCTCATAATTTTATATAATATTCCTATATAATTTTAAATTTTAAATTCCAACTAAAGTTTGTTTTTATTTTTCCAACATAAGTCAGTCTTGTAAGAAAATATAATTACAGCAAAAGACAAAAAAAAAAAAATCATCAACTCCTAAATAAATTAAGTCTTGTACATGCTTCCTCTAATTGGATCAGCTCCTTCCTGCATTGTCAAAATTTTCATGAATAGGCTGAATGACTTTTCCTTTCTTTCATTCCAATAAATAATAGTCTGTACAATCAATTTTAAGTACATAATAAAGTGCTCAATTTAATTTAGGTAGCTTAATAATACATATTCCTAATTTAAATATTCAACTAAAAGGAAAGAATCGTGCAATTACAGTATTTCTTTCTTTGCAACATTGCAAAGAAGAAAACTCTTTATTCTACCTGATTTCATTTACTCCTGATTGATATCCCTCATCAAATTGATATTAGCTGATAAAAAAAACATCAATTGACCGATAAGAAACTGATGACGCTATCGAGAAAGAGCCTTAGTAAATATATCAGCTGTTTGAAAATCAGAAGAGATATGAGAAATAGATATAACACCATCCTCATAGACTTCTCGAATGGAATGACAGTCCACTTCAATATGTTCGTGCGCTCATATAAGATAGGATTAGCAGTAATCTGGATAACACTAATATTATCTGCATGAGAAGAAGTAGACTCAAGCTGAGGAAAAACAAGCTCAGCCAGCAAACCTCGAAACCAAATGATCTTGGAACAAGTAGATGACATATTGCGATATTCTGTTTAAGTAGACGACTTAGAAACTCGATCTTGTTTCTTGCTCATTAAGGAGTTGCCGAGAAATGTGCACTATCCAGTGATCGACGTGTATCAGAACAACCAGCCCAATCAACATCACCATAGACTGTTAAGGTGATAGGAGACTTCGCAGAAAAGAACAAACCACGATGAGAAGTACATTTCAAATACCGAACAATATGTCGAACTGCAGCTAAATAAAGATGTGTAAGTGCTTGCAAAAATTGACTAACTTGTTGCATAACAAATGAAATATCAGGACGCATAATAGTTAGATAATTGAGACTCCCAACAAGTTGTTGATATATAGATAGATTAGCTAGAAAGTCGCAATCATTCTATTGATATTTAACATTTACTTCCAAAGGAGTATCGACGGAGTGACCATATTGAAAATCAACCAAAGCAACGAGTCCCTTAGTATAGTTGTGTTGATGAATAAAAATACCAGCAGGAGAAGAGTGAATCTCAAGTCCTAAGAAATAAGTTAATGACCCGAAATCCTTCATATGAAAAGAACTCTGAGACACTCATGTAGCCGAGACATCAATTGATTATCAGATTCTGTGATAACAATATCATTAACATAGACTAATAACAAAACAATTCCCTTGTCAGTCTTGCAAAAAAATAATGATGAATCATACTGACTTTAAATGAAAGAGAAGCTAAGAAGAGTATTGCAAAATTTTTTAAACTAGGCCCGTGGAGCCTGTTTCAAACTGTATAGAGACCGTTTGAGCTTACAAACATTATGTGAAGGTGTAGAAAATAATCCTGGAGGGAGAGTCATATAGACATATTCTTTGAGATCCTCATGCAAGAATACATTCTTAACATCCATCTGCTTTAAGAACCAGCCTTTATATGCAACAATAGATAACACCATCCGGACAGTTGTCATCTTAGCCACATGTGCAAAGGTTTCTTCATAATCAATCTCGTGTTCCCGTTGATTGTCAAGAGCTACCGATCCAGCCTTATATCTGTCAAGAGAGCCATCAGATCGAAGTTGAAGAGAATAAACTCATTTACAACCAATGAGTTTAACACCTGCAGGACATGAAACAATATCACATATGTGATTGTCTTGAAGTGTCTGAAGTTTCTCTTGCGTGGCTTTGATCCAACAGGTCGATTTAGCAACCTAAAGTAGGAGGTAGGAACAGTATTAGTTAAAATTGTAGAATACCCATATTTATCTGGAGTATGGATGTGCCGAGTCGATCGTCGATAACTTATAGGAGCAATTTTTGGATCAGGGTCAAGGAGGATTGAAGGTGAAGGGGGCAGCCATCGTGTGTAGACATTGTCTGGCTTGAACCGTTTATCAAAAGAAGAATTATCAAATTGTGAAAGTATAACTGTATCATGTGTCGACACATAATGCTGAAAGTAATATTCATGTTCAAAGAAATTCACATTTTGAGAAATATGTCATCGACTATTAATCGAATCATAACACGCAAAACCTTTATGATTAAGATTGTATCCCATAAAGACACATCGTACTAACTGAGCTGCCAACTTATGACATTCACGAGGTGGTAGATGAACAAAGCAAACTCATCTGAAAGTATATAACATATGATAATTAGGATGTTTACCAAAAATTCGATAGTAGGGAGAATCATATTTCAATTGTTGAGATGATAAATGATTAATGAGATAAATTGTAGTAGATAAAGCTTCAATCCAAAACTTAGTTGGAACAGAAGATTCTATCAGTAATGTGCGCATTGTATCCATAGATGTCGATTTTTTCATTCAACAACTCAATTCTACTATGGTATATAAGTACATGAACGTTGTGAAACAATACCTTTGTTATAGAGAAATGTTTGAAACTTATGAGACATTTATTCACCACCATTGTCAGACCGTAAGATTTTAATGTAAGCGGAAAACTGAGTTTCAACATATGCTACAAAGATTTGAAATACAGTAATTACTTCTGTCTTGGAACTCAAAAAATAGATCCAAGTAAATTGACTGTAATCATCAATAGATGTCACAAAATATCTATATTAAGCATGTAAAATAATTGATGTAATTCCCCAAACATCACTATGAATAATGTCAAAACATTTATTGACAAGATTGCCCAAAATAGGAAAATGTACTGTCCTACTTTCTCCAAGTTTATAAATAGAACAATCAACTACTAAACTTTTATTTGTAAAACAAAAAACACAAATTTTAAGCAAATATTTCAACACCATATCATTTAGATGACTAGTCTTTTATGTCAGATGCCCGTCTTATTCTCAACAACTGAAGAAGCCAATGACATTCCGAGAACCAATAAATTGTAATGTAAACAGCCTGCCCATTTTAGGTCTTTTCGCTATCATCTTTCCCGACACCTGATCCTGCACAATACAACCATCACGAGAAAAATGTACGTTTATATACAATTTGACCAACAGAGAGTAAGTTGGTGGATAATATAGGAGAAACCAAGGCATGTCTGAAGGAAGAGTTAATATCACCAACTGTCGTAATTGAAATATTATTTCCATCAGCAATCTGAATATGTTGAGTATCAGTATACATCATTGGTTATGCAATAAATCAGCTGTGTTATTCATATGATTAGTGTCGTCTGAATCAACAAACCAACGAGAAAGAATGAAAGTAATAGTTTTAACTTTCCCTTGAAAGCTAATAACAGAAAAGGCAGAGAGAATCATCTGTTAAACCATATCTAGTGTGACAGCTGATTGATTATTGCCAGCAACTGCGGATGTCAAGCCAAGATTGTGAGTGTCGGATACCGTGGCATTAAGTGCTTGTGGTTTGCAGTTTCGAGATCGTGTAGGACACTCCGTAATAATGTCCCTTTTGCTTGCAATAAGTAAATACCTTATTACCACAATTGCATGCAATATGACTAAATTCTTTGAAGTTATAGTACTGCATTGGTCCCTTCCCTTTGATCTGAGCAACATATGCAATATTAACGATTTCTGATGATCCAAATGTTGTACTAATAGAAGCTTGTGTCGTCAATCTTTATTCTTTGCGCAGTAATTCACCAAAGCAGATATCCAAACAAGGAACCAGATCTCTGTTCAACAACTCAGCCCGAGCAGTTTTAAATTAGGTCCGAGCTTCATTAAAAACTGATCACGACGACTTGTTGACCTCATTTTTAGTGAGGTCTTAGCCTCCTAATCTTAGAACCTAGGATCTAGCCTTAGGAGTTCCTGGTTGACCATCCTAGCGGACTAGTAATGGAGCCCACCTCCCATAGAACTTCAAACCACTTCTTTACTTATTTTTGTGAAAACCCGCACGAATGGTCCCAAGCACTCAACTTCTAGTTGCAAGGGCTAAGGACCAACATGCAGAGGATCTGAAAATGAGTTCCAATAGGATCAAACGACCTTAGGTTAACCCTCGGTGACTCGGCAACGCACTCGTTGCATCACACGCAATTTTGGCTTAAATTGACTCGCCCGCCGGCAAACT
>NEWO01000096.1:1579520-1631442 GCA_003013225.1 Phalaenopsis aphrodite
TCCTTTGACATCTTAACATAAATAATGTCAGTATATTCGTTCCATAAATTTAGAAAGCCAGAATAATATTGTTCAATTGAGAGATTACCCTGACTATAATTACTCATATCAAGTTTCAATTGAAAGCGTTTCGCAGTATTACCTTGATTGTAAACGCGTTTTAAGTATTCTCACATTTCTTTAGCCGTGCCAAAAGATCGTAAATTGTTCACTATATGAGCCTCAATAGATCCCAAAATCCACGAAACAATCCTAGCATCCTTTGCTTCCCATTGACCGAGATCATTCGGCTCAGTAGATGCTGAAGAAGATCCATCAATATGACCACAAAACTCTTTCCTTTTCAAGAATATTATGAGTTGAAATTCTCATGCAACATAATTCTTTCTTGTAAATTTGATAGCTAAGATTTCAGACGACATTTTAACCAGAATTGTCACTCACAAATTATTTATCAAGAGAGTTGTTGATCAAAATTAACCTAAAGCCAAAACAAAACTAGGAGAAAAAAAAAACCAAAGAAAACCAAAGTTCGACTTTTAGTTACGTGAGTCATGCAAACCAAAGGCAGAGCCGGGCTAGGTTGGAAAAGCGTTGGTCGTAGGTTGAAGAGGCAGAGGAAGGAGAAGTCGCAGGGAAGAGGGTCGTGGGGAGGAGAAGTTGCAGGGAGGAGAGTCTAGCGGCCAAGGAATATCAACAAGGATATCGTGGCTAGTGCTCAGATTCGTCTAGCGGCTAGGGCAAAGGATATCACGACTAAGAAATGCTCGAGCTGGGGCTAGAGCGGAAACGACACGAAGATTTCGCGAATGAAGCTGACGAAGATGTTGCGAACGAAGATATCACGACGAGCAGATCGCGACTAGGGCTAGTGCTGAGAAATACCAAGGATTCAGGCCGATTCAAGCTTTGATACCATGTCAAAGTTTTCGTGAATAGGCCGAATGCATTTTTCTTTGCTTTCATTCCAATAAATAATAGTTTGTATAATCTATTTTAGGTATATAATAAAGTGCTCAATCTAATTTAGGTAGTTTAATAATACATATTCCTAATTTAAATATTCAGCTAAAAAGAAAAAAATCCATGCAATTACAATATTTCCTTCTTTGCAGCATTGCAAAGAAGAAAACTCTTTAATCTGTCTGGTTTTATTTACTTCTGATTGATATGTTCAGCATTAAGAAATGATTGTAACTCTTAGGTAGCAACAAACAATACTTGTTTGAGCGTTGAAATTAACAACAAAAGTGCCGAGCTTTGGAACAAAGGATGTGTATGCCAATGTCACCACTATTGGCTATGACTAGAACGAACATCAAAAGAATTTAGATGTTTGCAGAGTAATGAATAGAGGTGTAAACAAGTCAAGTCTAATCGAGCTTGTTGTGTGTTTATGTTTGGCTCAATTGAATTTTAGTTTGTTAAAAATTGACTTGTGTTCAATTTTTTTCATAAACATGTTAGCTTTCGGCTCGTTAGAATTCAGGCCAAACAGGAGGCAATTTCAAATAAAATAATAATACACATACACACACACATAACCAATGGCGAGCCAAACACGATCAAATAAGGCTTTGTTTGTTTTGGCTCTTTAAGAAATTGGGCTCAAATTGACCACTCAATATTAGTTTGCTTGCTTAATAAACAAATTTACTACTAGTCTCACTGAGAGCCGAACGTAAGTTCTTTGTAAATGACAAGCTTTTTTTGCATCCCTAACAATGACACAATTGTGAGATCTCCTGGGCAAACAATGAATGGTGTGTATACATGAGGAGACTCTAGGGATGGAACTTTGAAACTATGCTTGCATTAGAAGCATACAATGCGATAAGCAACATGAGTTATATCAAAACATTTTGATTGCTTCTAGTTTATTTTCTATAAAATATGCATATAAGATGTCAAATTCTTATCTATATGAACCTTCCTTAGATCGTGTATGTAGCGGCTCACCACGTTCATTGCAAATGAGATGTAGGGTCGAGTACGACTTAGATAAATCAGACAGCCCACCAATAACTGGTACCTCTTGCGATCAACTAGCTTTCCTGCCTCTACACTCAACTTAACTTTCTAATTAATTGGAGAAACTACAAGTTTGCATCTCAGCATGCATGTTTTCATGAAGAGATCCAGTACATTCTTCTTCTGAGACAAGACCATCCCTTTGGTCCACAAGCTACCTCAATCCCAAGAAAATATCTGAGTTGACCAAGGTCCTTCACCTCAAATTCTTTACCCAATCTTACATTTAGCTGAGCAAACTCCATCGCATCATCACCAATAACAATCCTGTTATCAATATATATAACAATCATAGTAGTGAGATCTCCATGTCGTCGAAAAAACACCGTATAACCAACACTGATCTGTTGATATCTCATTTCCATCATAGTCTTTCTAAACTTGTCAAACTAAGCTGGAATAGACTGCTCCAAGTCATAAAGTCATAAAATAACTTTCTAAGCCTGCAAATCTTGCCCACTATTTGTTCTATACCGAATCTAAGTGGTATCTCCATATACATCCCCAATAACTCACAATGAAGAAACACATTATTCACATCGAATTGGTGTAACCTCCCTCACTGCAAAAAAAAAAACAGGGTCCTCACTGAGCTCATCTTTGCTATTGATGCAAAGGTTTCGTCATAGTCAATGTCATATGTTTGACTGTACCCTTTTACCAATAATTGTGCCCTTTTGGATTTTGTTTCACGTTGAAGATCCACTTGCACTTAACTGTATTTATTCCCAATAGTTGTGGCGCTATCTCCCATGTTCGATTTTTATCAAGAGCCCCAAGCTCTTCATGTATGACAGCTTTCCACTTGGGATCCTCCTTAGCAACTTGTCAATACTTGGATATAAATACAGTGTCCAATGATTTAATGAATACTGTGTAAAGATGATATGTTAAAGTATGAAACAAACTGAGCAATGTCATGCTCTCACCCAAAACAATCAGGAGGATGTCCCGCATTGCTGCGAGAGGTCATTCTTAAAATTATAGGATTGGAAGTAAACAAAAGAGAAATCATATCAGCTATAGACTTGGAGTTTGAGATGGATGGAGTAAGCTTCTCTAGAGTTGGGATAAACCGGGACAAGGAACTAGCTAGCACGAGTGGCATTGCAGGCACAATTATCCCATTGTGCTTCCTCTTTGTACACATTAGGTTCCCCTTCACCCTAAATCTCACAATCTCTGGGTTTAATCTCCTCATTTTCTGACTCCTCAATTGATTTATCCACATCACGGGACGAGACATCGCTCCCACATGCACCAATCTCTCACCATTACTAATCCCCTCTTGCCTCATACCTCCAATATCTGATGAGTCACCAAAAGGTGAGGTCACTTCCAAGGTGTGGTACAGTTCTAGTTTTCTAAGGAACAAATCTATACTCACAATCTCTTTTATACCGAGTTCCAACAAATATACTCCTTTGAGTAGCAGAAAAACACAAAAAAACACATTTCACCACTTTGAGATCCAACTTCCCAATTAAGGTTTGTTATTCTTCACAAAACATACACATCCAAATACCTTCAATAAGAGGATTCCACTATTACCTCCCTTCATCTGATAAGTAGACTTCCAATCCAACATTCTTGAGGGCATTTTGTTGATCAATTGAACAACTGTCAAAACTGCTTTCCCCCACAAGTGTTTTGGGACATTGATCTCGATCATCATGCTTCGGGCTACCTATAGAAGGAGTCTATTTTTTTCACTTTACTACTTTATTTTGTATCAGTGTGCATAAACATATCGTACTTTGATTATTTACTGCTAACTGTATCGTACTTCATGGTTATGAGAAACATATAACGGCGCGGATAAGTGGGACCAGGTTGTGTCCTCATGAAAAGCTTTTTGTTACCTGGACTATATTTATTGCAGTCAAAACATCCCGCATCTTTGTCCTTTTTTTTTAGTATTATTCATCAGACCTCAATACCTTTACTACTGCACTATATTGAGTCTGGATTGCCTTGAGAAAATATTTAAAACAAACAAACACATCACCCTTTTCATCAGATACAACTAAGTGACATGAGTGAAACAAACAATAAAGGTCACAAAATATCGATAACCATTTATCGAACTCCTAGAATAAGGTCCCCAAATATCAAAATGTATCAAATAAAAAACACAAGAACTCTTCCCATAATTGATATTAGAGCTCCTAATAAGCTTACCAAACTCACAAGCATCACATGCATATTTTTATTTATTTGCTTTTTCATACAAAGACATAAAAATGACACGATAAACTAAAATAAGAGTGTCCCATGAGTTTGTGATATAACATCAACAAATCCTCCAAACTCCTCTCAGATTCCCCTACTCTAGCACTCTCTACCATGGATGTCAGGGCTGACTCAATCTTCTCTCTATCAAAGTGTCAACGTCCTTTAAGCCACATTCCAGTCCCAAGTGTCCAACTCATCTCATTTGCTTGAAATATCACCTTAGAAATATCAAATGAATTAAAACATTTTAGTTGAAGAATAATGATATTATATACTGGAAAGGACGTCGCATGCAAAATATTGGACAAAGTAATAAAATCGATACATGACAACCACTTTTTATGTACCTAAAAATATAAGAATTTGACAGCGCCACTAGAAAATTTAAATCCCCGGCAACGGCGCCAAAAACTTGACAACGACTTTATATATGCTTAAAGTATAAGATAAATATGGACGTAATAAATATTTAATAATTGTAAAGTCACACTTATCAACGCAAGTATACGTATCACTCAAGTAATATACGGCTCTAATGGAGTCCTAGATATCGATCTCACAGGGAGTGGTTTAGAACTGCGAACTAAGATTTTAGAAAAGCAATACTTTAATCACAACAACGAAGTTCAATTTGCTTATCTGTCACTAATAGGCAATTGAAATAAATAAGTAATTTTAAAAACTATTAAATAACTAATGATATTAAGGAGGGTTTAATTGTGATATTCAATGTATAAGTAAGCATCATCCTCCTTGTTAAAAAATTATAGTAAATGGATAAAATAAATTAGTTCAATTTATATTGTGTCAAATAGGAGCATACATATTCTTTACCCTTTGGTCCAGGCATAAAGAATATTGACTAATCTTACGCTTGTTTACTGAATCTGCGGCTAGGCTGGGAGGATACCGACTCTCACTTCGAAGCTCCCACGTTCCCCTCACCTGAGGGCTAACATCTACACTTCATCACCAAAACGATAGGACCGAATTGAAGATTTTAGTCTGTCACTCTAAAATCTCTAATTCTACGTCCGATAAAATTATTTCCCTATTTTTTTGGACCCAACTTCCAAGGGCTTTGACCTCCCTGAATCTTGGATATAATCTTCACTTTAGTTATAAAACTCAAAATATTTTAACAAATCAATCGGCCAGATTAAAAGTAAATTAAGATCGAAGTGAAAAGATCATCACAAATTCTTAAAAATTTTCACGACTTCACCAATTCAAATCATCATTTCACAAATCTCAAGATAAGGAGAAAGACATAGAAAACAACTCAGATCTCATGGGGAAAACACAACAAAACTCGGAATTCATATATAAAATCAAAGTCATACAAATTATAACAAGTAAATAACTTATCTTTAGTTTCTCCCCAAGAATGCTCCTCGAAGTTCCTCTGAATCTCTTCCTTTCTTTACAACACACAGAATTCCTATTCGAAGTCGCGAGGAAGAAATCTCACTTTCCCTCCACTCTTACAATTTCTCGAAGAATTTCTCACAATAATGAAACCTTTCTAATCTCTAGGAACTCTCTCTAGCACTTCCTTTACTCCCTAGATTTTTTCCCTCCTTCTCCAGACTCTCCAATTTTCGGCCAAAATAGTCTTTTAAAGTTGTGGATGAACTTTCCCAAGAGTTGCCTAAGCATTCCTTCAAAATTTGACCTTATCCAAAGCTTGAGTAGGCATAACCGTCGAGCTCGCCGTCGGCAGACTTCTGAAGAATTGTCCTGTAGCCTCGGGAAAAAATCGTCGTCGGCGGGGTCGAGGGCGTCGTCGGTGGCCTAGTTCAAATTTCCATACCTAATTCAAAATTCGCTCCTTTTTGCATCTTTTTGCTCCAATGACCCTAATTCATCGTTCATGCAACAAAACATCAAAAATACATTTCTTTAAAGTGCAATATAATTAGAAACAATATAAAATTGGTATGAAAATCTCAACATATTTTTCTTTGGTCAATACACCTTACTATACTCTTACCAATTACCAGTACCTATACACCTCACTATACACTTTCAAAGATTTTGTTTACCTTTAAGTAACTTAGATATTAATTTAAAATATGTGTTTGAGAAACAATTTGTTTCAAAAAGAGGAATATACAACAATTTGCAATCATGCATAACATATTTATTTGGAGTACCCACATTTTAACTCATGCAACTTCCAAAATACTTCCATAGATTTTCAAATATTACAATCCGTATTTGATTTTGAAGGTATTCTTGAAATTTATATGCCTTAAAATTACTAAAATGTTGAAATATTTCAGCAATGCTCTTGCATTTACATAAATTCATTTAAAGCTTTAAAATGATCGCCTTCTATTTGCCAGCAAACACATTGTGAATTAGGTGGAGAGGTAAAATATTAAAAAATTTAAGTTTAAATTTATTTTTAAAGCTTTATGAGCTTAAAATTAAAAACCCAAACTTTAAAATATTTTAAAGCCTAAAGAACCTAAATCTCAAAAGCCCGAGACTTAATTACTTTTTAAATCTTAAAATCTTATATTTTAAAAGCTCAAATTTTCAAATTATTTTAAAACTAAAATAAGTCATAATTTATTCTATTTTATAAGTCCAATATTCAAATATTTTAAGGTGATTACAAGTCCAATCAGCTCAAATTCCGACAGCCTCCACGAGAAAATGTAAGTTTTCCCAATTGTCTTAAGAGACGAACTGGCTGGTGTCATGAGACACTGCGATCAGGGAACAAAAGTATAAATTTAACCCGCAATTTTAAATGACTCAACGGGTCTTCAATGTACCTGCACAGAAGGTTAGATTGCAAACCAGTATTTTTCGAATGATACTTTGTTTTCCCCAAATGATATTCAATTTCTCACAGATGGGCACTCGCTCTCCCACAAATGGGTACTTAAAACCCTCAAGTTTATTTTTTTTCCAAATGAGTCCACATTTTTCCCGAACCGTACTTAATTTCCCCACAAACAAGTACTCGCGCTTCCTCAAGTGGACATTTCCAAATGAGTCCGCATTTTTCCCCAAACGGTACTCAATTTCACAAGGATAAGTACTCACTTTCCCACGAACTGATATTTAAAACCCTAAATTTTAATTTTTTTTCCAGACGAGTCTGCATTTTTCTCAAACAGTACTTAATTTTTTCACAAAAGGTACTCGCGCTTCCTCAAGTGGACAATACAAAAATTGCCCTGCATTACCCCAAAATATACCTTTCAAGCTCCAATGTTGCTGTCGGCGACGACAACGACAAAATAAAATACATCACATATTTTTTTTATTATTAGAATACACAATGATGAAATGAAATAAAATAACAGCACAAAGTATACTAAAGTGGCTCGGATGATTTGATGGGTCGGGCCAACACAAATAGGGCTCAATTCGGTTCAACAAGACAGGATCTAAGTGAGGCGTAATAGTGGCAGTGAGCTAGGGCAGAAAGGAGGAAGCTTTAGAGAACAACAGGGGCGATGCAGACCGGGGCTTGGGCATCACGAGGACTAGGGCAGAGCAAAGGGGAAAGGTTGAAGCACTATGCAAGGAAGGATCGAGTTTTTGTAGGCCGGCAATCCCGCAATTGTCTTCCTAGTTAACATTGATCGCAACTCCTTGGCGAGGGGTTTCAGGCGAGATAGTGTGAGTGAAGCATGGTAGGGATCACGCAAACAAAAGAGGAAGCGAAGCAGCACTGTGTAGGGCAAGGCAGTGGATCGCAGGGCTAAGCGGCTCGGTTTCGCAAGAAGAAGCAGGGAAGTATGGTCTTTAGCGAATTCGTGCGAAATTTTCATTGCATGATCCTCAATCGGAGAGGACAAAGAGGAAAGGTTGATCACAATAAAGGAACAAACAAAATGAAAGCAGAGGGGAATGATTGAGGCTTATGCGTAAGGAGGAGCGACACTGTGCGAGTGAAGAATCGAACAAAAAGTTCTATTGTTCTATGTTGCTCGAAAGAAAGAGCAAGAACGATGGACATAAAAAGAAAAATTGTTTGTGATTCTGAACAGGATGGAGAAGACAAAATTGAACAAGTGTAAACTTGTGCTGAAGTGAGATACATAGACGAAGTAGAAGCAGAACAATGATGTGGACGATTTTTGCTCTCAAACAGGAAATCTTATTGCGTGTGGAGAGCACACGCAGCACGCAGCTCTGCGTGCGCTCTCGGCACGCAATAAGTGCTCCTCAAATAGGGGAACGATTATTGCGTCAGGACACCAATGCCCCATTAAAATTGTTCATCTGCAAATATGGGGCCCACTGAAATACACAATTTAAAAGAGTGGGACCAACCTTCCAAGTGACCATTTTTAATTAGACACCGGACACAAATTTGTGCCTAGTGTCCCGACCCAATAATATTTCCAAACACGGAGAGAAGAAACACCATCGAGAGAACGAAGAGCTTCAAGAAAGGTGCGGCACAGAGAAACTAACACCCAAAAGAAAGATGTGTGAATCAAAAAGTAAGTTACGAGATATGCCCCTTTACTTTGAACAGAAGCGCGAATAGTTAATAGGATGAGATAATATTAATTAAATCTAATTAAATCTAATTAATAATATTAATTATTATTAATACTCTTTTAACGTCAACAATAAAAGCTTAAGCAACCAGGTAAGAACTTTATTGTTATACTAAAAAGTATATTTCACATTTAGGGGTTGTTATGCTATTAAAATCTGCATTTAAAAACACAAATAACTTAAATTTAGAAATGCATGAGTTGTTTTGTTAGATGCAAATAAAAACATTGATTTTTTTTATTATTATGATAAATTTCAAATGCATTGGAATGAGTTGGGCGAAGGCACGAGTGCTGAAAGGAGGTGACTAGTGGGTAGTGAGTGGCAAGTAGTGGCGGTGACAGGCAATGGAGGAGAAAATCATTAGTATTACTGCATAATTTGGAAATCACTTGACTTAAAGTAAGAATTTCCAAATACAGGGAAAATAAGAATTTTGGAAACTTCAAATCCCCAAAAAATTTTCTTTTTATTCTTTTGCTTCAAAATAAAATAAAAAATAAAGCAAAAAGAAATACAAAACACTCATAATACCTAAAACCAACCAGCCCCTCGATGTGAAACTATTTTTCACTCATGTAGGCATTAGCAATCATTCTGCTCATCATTTAAATAAGTTTACATTTGATAAATATGGGCACAGTTCAAGGAAAAATCCAATTTTAATTCTACAAAACAAGATATTGATGCTAAAGGTATTATCTTCATCACAAAGGAGGTTTTCAATTGCAAAAATCAAGAAAAGCTGATTACCCATGGTTAAGGAATACTAATAAGAGTGTAAGTTCCAAAATAAATAATATTATAGCAAGCTGTAAGCCATATTTACAAAACAAAAGTCGAGCAACCCTAGCCCTTATGAAAATATATTTTAAATATAAAGGAATAAGGTCTAAAAATATATTGCACAACCACCTTGGAAGACTATGCATGTGTATTCGTAAGTTGTGTTACAGTCATACTGCTCGTGCAGGTTGGCAGATGAATTATTTAATAAGCATTTGGAAACTTACCTTTTCATTATCTAGGAGAGGAAGAGAATGTTAGATATTTATTTCTTCATGTGTACTTCCATGTAAGAAATCAAAAATCAAACAAATTATAAAGCAAACTTTTGCTTTATTATAAGATTAAAGCAATTGGTTTTGGGAGATAAACCAAGTACGAACAACAAATCTACAAAATAAGAAAGATAAATGTAAAAAAACCTTTCAAGGATATCTTCTACCATTCATCCGTAATAAATAGAATGCAGCTATATCACGAATATAGTATATTACATTCTAATCGCATGCTTAAAGTAATAATCAGTTTCTCAGCAAGAGATTCTCAATAAGAGTAATTCAAAAAATTTAAGCACATAAAATGCATAAGAATTAAGGAAAGGTTTTAGCTGAATTGCTATTAGAGATAAATCATGTACCGAGAAAGAACAAACTTACGTTCACCGGTAGAGGAGAGATGCCATGTTTCACCATGACGGGACCCTATACCCGAAAAGAAGTTTTCCTCCCACTTATCTCCCCATTTCGTGCCAAGGTTAGTCTGAGCCGCCCATTTATCCGTCCTACATAATTAATAAAAACTGAAAGACACATTAATATTAATTTTTATCATTATAAGTTGTAAGAAAAAAATTTAATGATATATGCTCATGCATAGAAATATAAAACTTCAACATTAAAAATTATATCATCGTCAACGGTTCATCATAATATTTTAGTTAGCTGGACAAATAAAAACTCTATCAATATGTCAATAATAATGGGAGCGCTAATATGTAAAATAATGGATTACTCTAAATAACTAGAGATGGAATTAATGTAAGTTAATGCATTCCAATATTAGGAATTACAATAAAAAATTGTTTAATAGTTCAAAGAGAAAGTTCGGCGAACTAGTACATGAAGGTAATAAAGCATTATGTAATTTATTGATTTAAACTCGGGTATTTTGAATTCGAGCCAAATTCGACAAGCTCAAACTCAACGGTAAGGCAACTTTAGTTTACTTTGCTTATTGCTTTAAATTTACTTAATTTATGTCTAGATTAGTATAATGATTAAATTTTATGCTCTTAATGTGTCATCCTAACTTGCATGATTTATTGGTAGAATTTAATATTAAATTAGTTTAATTATTATATCACTTTCTCCAGCTTTACTCTGGTTACATTATGATCTCATTTAATTGGATTAGCAAAATGATTAGTTTGTTCTGATTTCATTTGATTAATGCTTTGATTTATTTGATTTAGTTCAATAAGAGCATTTAACTCGTGTGATCAATAAATTGGATTCATTCATTCAATTAACTTTTTTAGTCGAAGTATTATTGGCTGATCAAAATTTGAGTCAATGACTTAATGATTAGGTTTCTAAGTTTTAAACAGAGATTTGATCACCAAACAATACACAATTCCGAGTTAAAAACAATGTATTTATTCTTTGATATATTTATAAAACAAGAAATATTTGTTTTCTTTGAGTTAAAAAAGAATTAATTTTTATAGCGCTTAGTACCAGGAAGCTGAAGGTGTCAAGCCGCAGCTGCTGCCTATTTTTAATATGTTTGCTCCCTGCGCTGAGCTGCTTTGTTGTTTTGCTTACTGCAGCTTATAGTTTTTTGTTTTGCTGTTTATAGAAATTAAAAGTTGAAACAAAAACTAGTTTTCTGTCCACGGCAAAAACAGTGAGATTAGTTGCTGTCCAGCAAAGGAAACTATAGAAAAAAATTGGCTGGAAAAGTTTGCATTGTTCATTCTTTCATTTTGTATTTATACACATAACTGAATAAAAAGAGAAGGGAAAAGAATAATTACAATGTCGAACACAAAAGAAGCTTCTAGCTATCCCATTGTTTGATCAATTTAGATATTGCTCATTGATGTCAAAGGGGCAATCAATTGACTCTTTGCTTCCTTCATATATTAATTCACAGAGAGGTATTTTTTGTAAGCCATGAATCTGTGGCCTCAAAATTTCCTTATCTAAAACTCATGCTAACCCTTCTAGATCCTATGATCTTTCAATAGTACGCCACTTCAAACTAATGTTAGAGATCCACCGTTCCAAATTCGCTAACAATATTCTTGAATGTGGGTAACGCTTTAGTAAATATATCAGTAAGCTATCTTCCTGTTGAGACATATAAAATGCAAATTAATCCACACTTTCTTTAATAAAATAAATGTCCACTTTTACATAATTAATCTAATCATATTGTATATGAATACGAGCAATGCTAATGACACATTCCTATCATCATATATAGTCTTTTCCTATCTGACCTTTAAATATCCTAAAATGATTTTAACCTATAGGAGCAATAATTCTGAATTCGGCAACTAATTTTGCTTCATATGATTTAAATCTAATGTTAAGATACATTTATTTTGTTGTAATACGAAGCAAATGTATCATAATTGAGTATATTCTACGGCAACTAATCTTGCTTCGTATTTCTTTAAACTTTCGCATGTGTGTATTTTAATAAAAAGATCAATTTACATTCTACAATTGCTTCCCTTTTGGTAATATCCCAAGTGTGTTTTTTTATTTATTATCTCCTCTCTCATGGTATCTTTCCGATTCTTATTTTGTAGTTCCTCAAATAAAATTTTAGATATTTGAATGAGGCTGGAGTTGATGTTTGTATGGAAAAACATAATGTGAAGGAAAAGACATTGTTAAAAGTAATCAATGAATAAAAATAATAAGAACTCAAACCTGAACCATTTACATCAAATTGTTAATCTACAAAATTTTTGCATACACAATAAATGAATCATTTTAAATCGATCAAAGAAAGGGCAAATTACCAAAAGAACGCTCAACTATCCCTGAACTTCAATCACTGAAAAAAAAACACTGTTCAGACCATCGAAACTTTTGCCATAATCATGCAGCAGAAAAGAGATGAACTTACTGTAGAAGGAGAACTGAAGAGGTAGAGGGGGAAAAAAGGGCATGAAGATTTCAAACAAATTTTAGCATTCTAAAAAGAAAGGCAAGGGACAAAGAATAACTTTGAACTTTGGAGAGGAGATAATCCCCAGAGGAAAGGCCAAAGAACTCATTCATTTCATCTGCAACTCTGATCAAATTACAAAACATGAGACTCCATTTATTGAAATAGAATAGAGATAAGTTCAAGCTAAAATATAATCATAAACTTATACAAAACAATATTTCAAAAAAAATAAATCTTAAAATAACTAATTTAAAATAAAATACCAAAAAGTAAATCCTAAATAAGTATTCTTTGTGATCCATCAAACTTTATAACCAGTTTGAATGGCTTCAAATTCACATTGAGATGGTTCTCGAATAAATATTGCCTATTGTATATCATTGTATACCCAAGTACAAACCTAGTAGTTTGTTATAATTGGCTACACCGTTAGAAGAGGCGATGACTTCAAATCTCCCAATAAGATCAATGTTGCCCAAAGAGCGCTCACTTAACTGTGACAAAATCATAAACAACGGCCCAACAGTGACTTGCCTTCATATGCATGCGGTAGAAATCTCTTAAATCTTCTCAACTTTCAAGTGAATCCGACCATAAATGATATTTTTCTAATTGTTCATAAACACTTAAACAACTAATACCATCATTATATATATATATATATATAATATGAAAGGGTAATTTGGTCCTTAGCCCCTCCTGAAATATCGTTTTGTCCTTTGTTATCCTAGCCATTGCCAAATTGGGTCTAGCGGGGCAATTCCCTCCTCAAAAAAGAGATTGATTATGTCCCTGTTGTAAAATAATAATAATAATGAATAATGAATAATGAACAAATAAAAAGGTGTGTGCAATTAGAGAGACGCATCCCTTCGGATAAAAGATCTCAATATTGTTTGATTGTCTCTTGATTCTAATTATAGAGCAGAAGCGAATGGGAGAGATTGAGGGAGAAGAAATCTGTCATGCTCACGTGTGTGCAGAGGAAGAGGATAAATAAGCGGTAAAAAGTTTGTTGCTTTGTCGAGAAGGAGAAAGAAGTTGAGGCTATTGTGCAGCATTGTGCTCTACCTGAGGAAGGAGGAAGAAAAAGGAGAAGTCGAGGAAGAAGAAGGAAACCTTTGAAGCCAAGCCTTGCTTACACAAGAAGGAGAAGGTGACATTGATTCCTTATCGTGTCGCGTTAGCGTGCAGAAAAAGCCTCAATCGAGAAGAGTAAGGGAGCTGCGAGGCTGTCGAAACTTTTCAAAGAAAAAAAAGAACTGTGTGTGCGTTGTGCTGTTGAGACACGTCGAAGTCGCAAATAAGAAGAAGAGGAGCTCGAGCTCGCGCAGTCAAACAGAGGCCGAAGATATGAAGAAGTAGAGGGCAGGCCTTCGAGCGTTAACGCAGATTAATGAAGGATTTAAAGTAAAGGTAAAGATTAAACTTTATTAAGTTAATTATTATAATATTAAAAGATGTATGTGTGTGATTAATGTAAGATTTTATTGAATCAGGATCAAATTTATTAAAATCATGAATTTAGAGGGAGAGTAACACGAACTTTTTGTGCAAGGGGAAAAGGAAGATTTTTTGGGCAGCCAAAAGATTTTACGGTACGTTGGGTTTTCATTAAATTAATTAATGAATTTATTGTGTTGGTGTGTTATTTATATAATTTTAATATTGAGTTTAATTAGGGATTTAAGAAGTTAGGTTCAAAAGACTAAATATTTTGGATTGTTAACTTTGTAAGGAGCGGGTAAGAGTTAAGTTGAGGTAATTGTTTATACTTTTATTTATATACCTATTTTAATAGCATATGATAGATATTAACTATATGAGTAGAATTGAGGAGAATACTTGATTCAAGAATATATTTTTAAAGTGAAGGGTACTTAAGCATGCACTGTCAATTAATATAGGTGTTTGTCCAAATAAGTAAAGTGAAGGGGTAAAGTACTTCAAAATTCTTTTCAGGCAAAGACGAGTGATTATTTTCCTTTATGCATTAATTTAATCTTTTAGTAAATGAATAACTGTTTTATTAAATGATTTAAAATAAAATTTTCAGATATATCTTGCATATTGAAAGTGTGAAATGTCACAAGAGATGGAAGGAAAATAACTTATATATGAAGTACATTTTAAAATATTATAATTGATATGAAATGAAAGATAAATGTTTAAGTCATACAGAATTATCCCCAGAATGTATTGACAGGAGATGCAATGTACCTGTGCATGTTAAAAAATGGTAAATGTTTACCTTCAGGTACAATTTGAGGGTACTTTTGGGTACAATTTTGAGGGTATCTTCGTACACATTTCTTAGGGTACCTTCAGCTACATTTTAAGGATACATTCGGATATGACACTAATCATGTTATGACTATTAAAAAAATTAAAAATAGTAAATGTTTGAAGTACAACGAGAAGAGATAAGTTTTAATAAAATAAATTATATTTTATTTTGATCATTCATGCATGACATAGCATAAGAATTTAATACATATTAGATTATAATAACTCACTAAGTTATACTTATGGTTGCAATTAATGGTTTCTTTCATGAAAAGAAAATTTTTAGGTTGATATGTCTGGTAGAAGAGACTTGATTTACAGAAGAAAGATTGTTGCTGATAGGTACCAGTTTATGTTATATTTGATAGTTTATCTGTATTGTTTCTTTCAGATAGTGAAACACTGTTCAGTTATGATTTGAGACATGGTCTTTAAATTATTGTGGTTGTTTCTGGATGTTTAATTTTATTGCACTTTATAGATTAGTGGCTCTTTTATATATTGAAAGTTTCTAAAACATTTTTTGAAACATTAAATGAAATGTTAATATCGTCTGACTGCAATTCCCGCCTTAGTTGAATCTATGCACCTGGTCGGGTTGTGACAGTTGTATTGATTAACTTCAGAGAAAGATGAAACTGAAGCAACAGAGTAACATAAGGAATGCTACGCTGATTGAAAAGTAGATTTCCTTATATTGTAATGTTTACATACATAACTCTAATGTCTTTTACTCCAGTACTTAGTTTATATAGGCAATTGTGTACATGATTGGGAATGTTCAAGAGTATTGAAAAGTTTGGAGGGAATTCAAACTTGGTTATATGCAAAGAGGCAGGATATCAGCCTGTGACAGTTGGTTATAGTGAGGACCATATGTTTTTTATCTTCCATAAAGTGAACAGTTGAGAGTGTTTGTGAGCGTGGTTCGAAGATTGAGAAATTATGTTGCTGCTAGACATGTCGGTTGGTTGGCCTAGAAAGGAGATGTGATTGATTGTAATTTCATATGAGGATATATGATCCTGAACATAGTGATGATCTATTTTCACATGTTTAGTTCTGAAGTAAAATATTGCATTAATCGTGATAAAAATTGTAAATGTGTTATCAGAGTGAAGCGTGTTGGACTAGCATGAGGGATATTGAATTCTTGCAGTTTTCTCCTTATCCATAACACTTTAGCTATGGCTGCCGCAAGAGCCCTGTACTCTACTTCAAAGGATGAGAAAACCACAATTTTCTACTTTGTGATGTCAAGGATGTCATATTTTTTTTTAGAAAAGTATATCATTATGTGGTTTAACGATGATCTTGATAATCACCAACCTACTGAGAGTCAGAATATGCATGGAGATTGAGGCGGTTTGATATCGTGTAAGTTAAGGAGTTATTTAGGTTTTAAGGATCTGGTTTGAGATCGTGTGATCATGTGATGTTTAGGTGGAGGTTGTGTGTTAGTTGATACCATGGGTGAGGGCAAGGATGTGAGGTGGTTGAGGTGAAATCTGGGGATGTTGTGAGTTTGAAGTAGTAGGATGATGGGAGATGTAGTTTTGTGATTGTGTATTGGATGATGAGGAGATGATAGGAGTTAGAAGCATTGGTGGACAGTATGTGGTGGGGAATGTGGTTGGAATGATGTTTCTTTGAAGGAAAGGACGATTCATTAAAAAAACATGCCTTGAGAAAATTTTCTTTCTTGTTAGAGGATTGGAGCATCTACAATATTTGAGGGAAGGTGAGTAGCCAATGTTGGTGGTTCTTTGTGTAGGAATTCATAAGGTGATATCAGGAGAGATTTGCTGTGAGGCATGCGATTTATAAGATAGTTTGTTGTAAGGAGTGCTTCTATCAAGAATTGAGAAGGCAAATAGCTATATGCATTAGTGTTCAAGTGTTTCAATAAGATATCTATGTTTGGGTTCAATCGGACCATTTTGTTGGGGTGTGTAAGGATAGTTGATTTGGTATAGAATTCCTTGATAAGAGATAGCGTTGTAGGGTGTTTGAAGTATTCTCTTCACCCCATCCGAACCTAAGATTTTAATGGTGATATTAAATTGAGTTTGAGCAATCTTATGGAATTGAATGAATTTTGATGACATTTCTAATTTGTGAGACATAGAAAGAAAAAAAACATCTAGAGTGGTCATCTATAAACAGTAAGTAATACTTATATCCTTGCCATAAAAAAGAGGGGGAAAGACCCCATACATCCAAACGAACAATTTAAAATGGTGCAACAAATTTAGAAGTAAGTCGAGGAGAAGGAAATTTGTAACTATTAGAAAAGTCACACTCATTACAAAAGAATTTAGAAATAATTATGCTCAATGATTTATTTATTCCATATATGGTAGCAACAACTACATGATGAGAGTATCCATGGCGTCGGAATAAGAGAACTTTGGACTACTGTGTTGAGGTGGCTATGAGAGCAGTGATTGGATACAACCCTTACCTAAGGGTACTTTGAGAATTGTATGGTTTGTTCGCCGATCCTTAATAGTAAAACCATTGGCATTAAATGTGATTATGCAATTATTGTTTGAGGCTAATTGATGGATTGAGATTAGAATGTGAGATAGATTTGGTGAATGAAACAAATGAGGAAGTAGAAGCTTATGTTGGAGTGTAAGAAAAATTCCTTATTCAGTGTGACTGATAGGGCGGGTAGAGCCATCCCCAACTATTACCTGATTATTTTCGTGGTATGGTGTTTGTTTATGTAGCTATTAATAATTGGAGATGTGAGGAAGTAGAAGCTTATGTTGGAGTGTAAGCAAAATTCCTTATTCAGTGTGACTGATAGGGCGGGTAGAGCCATCCCCAACTATTACCTGATTATTTTCGTGGTATGGTGTTTGTTTATGTAGCTATTAATAATTGGAGATGTGAGGAAGTAGAAGCTTATGTTGGAGTGTAAGCAAAATTCCTTATTCAGTGTGACTGATAGGGCGGGTAGAGCCATCCCCAACTATTACCTGATTATTTCCGTGGTATGGTGTTTGTTTATGTAGCTATTAATAATTGGAGATGAAGTGAGGTGGCTCCTGCATTCAAAATTCATTCAGTGAGCTTTATTGTTGGATCAGTGTTGAGCAGTTGTGAAGGTAGTATCAGTTTTGTTGTTACTTGAGAAATATGAGCCAAAAATTAGTGTGATGCCCACACATAAGTGTTAAATGTCCATTCTTTCCACATATATGACTGGTGATGGGTGTGGTGTGACCTCCCCTGTTTGTGTTGGTTGGAGCTTCTCCTCTATGAAGTTGGTTAGTGGTATACCTTCCTCAAACTCCTTTGTTGATCCTCACTCTCTGGATGAGTTGGTGAAAAGTGTTAAAGCATCCAAACTAGTATCCTTTACAGGTTCAGCAACAATGTTTGTTTCCTCATTGCAAGCAATGAGTACAAATCATCAATTGCTCTAACTTTGTTGTGATAGCAGTTGTAAAAGTTGATAGGAAGGAGGAAGGTAATTCGTGTTGTGGAGAAGCAAACATGTTAATCACATAAGTATACACGCCGATCAAGTAATATACAAATTATGAGTCTGAGTTATTGATCCCACAAAAAACTTTGTTAAATTTCAAGCAAATTTAAGTAATAGTTTACTAATCCTAAATCTAGTCCAAAATGTTTAAGATTTTTGTGTTTTGAAAATTTCTAACACTTAAAAAAATAAATTAAAGTGAAACTGTTTTCTATTAGTTTGAAATTCTTCCTTGAATTAGTTCAGTAAACCTAGGTTCTTTAAAGTGATTCTCCTAATTTAATTGACAATCGGAGCCTATTCCGAGTAATAACAAGCGTTGGAATTCCATATTATAGTTAAGTTCCTTTAAGCCTACAAGAATTTCTAGCTATCCACATTCTCCGAAAAGATTGCAAGAATCTAATGACAATATTTATATTGTACTAAACTCTTCTGTTTCAACTTAGTTGTGCTTCTAAGCTTCTTCAGATAGTCCAAGATTACAACTAATTCTAATAATTCAATGGGCTAGTTTGAATGTAAATTAAGATTCAATAGATAAAACATCAACCTAAGATTTTAAAAGTTTAAGAATCTAGCATAAATTTCTCTAGATTTTAAATAAAATCAATCCACAAATAATAATAATAATAATAAACTTAAGTGCTCAACATGTTTGAAGACAACAACATAATTTGCATTAAATCCATTCAAACCAAGTACAATCAAAGTACAAAGCAGAAAAAAAGAACTAGAATAAAGAAACATTTCTTTTCCATGAATAGACTGCTTCCTCGATCTCCTCCTTACACATTACAATGATATAAAACTCTTTTTCTTGCACTACAATTCACAACACACTCTCTAAGCCTTCTTCTAAACTCTCCCCCAGTATGATTGTCTATAGAATGTTGTGAGCGTCCCTTGATACAAAGAAAGGCACCCTTATATGCTCCCCTCGTTGGAACCATAGACCAAACACCAAAATCGTCCCAAGTCGGAGGCGAGGTAGGGGGTGGGGAGAGTAGGAGGCATCGGGGCCCTAGTGTGGGTGCGGCGATGCTAGCTTGCGGCACTGCATTTCGTGGCTCCGTGTCATTAAATTAGGGCTTCTAGTGTCGAAGCGCTAGCCTAGTGGCAAGGTGGCACTAACATTAGGCACTGAAGAGCGGTGGGGCTAAGGGCCTCATGTTGGAGTGTCACCTTCCCTAGATTCTTCTCTGGAATAGATTGCATCAGGCACCGGGGCGCTTGCTTGATGATGTGGGTCACACGACAACTACCACGTCCCAACCTGGATCGAACCGATCTAGGCTTTCCACGGTGGGAGGCCAACTCTTTCAAGGGGGTTGCCTGCCTCCTTTCAAAAGAGGGGTCCACTCACAATTATCATAGGGTTATTTATTTCCTTTGTGATGTCTAGGGTTTTAGTTTTTATTATGTTTTTTTTAGGACAGTTGTCGGCATCTCTATATTTTCGCGATTCAGGGTTGTATCCAAGGGTTGACCGGTGTTTCGACTGTATCTTACTCCAAATGGGGTGATAATTCTTCCCCATCCTTCTCACATCACTCCCTGTCGCCCGCACTTGTTGTAGCCGCCTCAAAATTTTTTGGTTGTTTTCCGGTAGATTCCTATCTTCCAACCGCCTGTCCTCACTACCGCCACCCTAGACAACATCTTTTTGTTGTCCTGTAATCTACCAAATCCCCTGTCCCTGCAGCCATTAGCCTCC
Organism: Phalaenopsis aphrodite; assembly: GCA_003013225.1. Classification (NCBI taxonomy): domain Eukaryota; kingdom Viridiplantae; phylum Streptophyta; class Magnoliopsida; order Asparagales; family Orchidaceae; genus Phalaenopsis; species Phalaenopsis aphrodite. Next base: position 1,599,794 of record NEWO01000096.1, read on the forward strand.
CTTGCTGCTCAAGCCTAGAACGACAGTTATCTGTTGTTTTCCTGGTTAACTGGCCATCTTTCTTGGTAATACTACCCAAGACAACAACCATACTCGTTCCAACGGCTTCACACTTTCCTCTCGTTGCTACCAACACCCCTTTGTTGTCGCCACACCTTCCAGCTATTAATCGCCCATTTCTGCCTCTCGAAAGTCCAAAACCTCACCGATCACCACCATCACCCTAGGATCAACCCTAATTTGAGTTTGTGTTGTCATTTGTTGTAATTTTAGATTTTCATTTGTTTTGCTGTAATTTCCTATTGGAAGTTGATAATAATATTAGTTTTTCATTGTTGGTTGATATAACTCTGGTATCATTCAGAATCAAAACTAGCTTAACCCTAGTCTCTGGTATCATTCAGAATCAAAACTAGCTTAACCCTAGTCATATTCTAGGGTTATCAAAATTTTAACAATACTGAACCCAATCTCCACCCAATACCCCACACCCTTATTGATTTTTCAAATCAGCCCCTAAAATTTTTTTCCCAACACTAGACTAACCCAATACCCCCTTTCACCCCTCAAAACCCAAACCCTAACCACGTCACCGAAGAGATAATTGTCGGAAACCTGGTCGAGAGAAAATAAAACAATGTCGCCTATGGGAAATCAGCAGAGAAATGTCCAGAAACATTCTATGAAAAATATACAACGAGAAATTCTCCAACTGCAATAGAGGTTTGTCGTTTTCGAGAAGAGACAAACCAGAGGAATCACCTGTAGACATTGATAATACGTCAAATTGAAAGGATGAAGAACTACTACCCCAAAAAATTCACACAAAATATCATAGGAGTTGGGATCTTGAAGTAAAGATGGATTTATTGGATTTTGACGGTCGCAGGGATCCGTAAGATTCCTTGATTGGTTCCAAGCAGTGAAATGTGTCTTTGAGTACCAGGATGTCCCACCAAACATAATGGTAAAGCTATTTCTCATGAAGTTTAAGAATGATGCATCTCTGTAGTGGGAGAATATGAAGCTTCTTCGGCAATGGGAAGATAAAAACAAAATCACTATCTAGTCCAAGATGAAATGAGAGATGTGGTGCAAATACCTACAAGTTCATTACAGACAGGACATGTTCTCGAGACTTCATTACCTAAAACAATAAAATCTCTCATTAGAGGAGTACACAATTGAGTTCGAGCAGTTAATATTAAAATGCGGGCTAGTAGAATCCAAGGAAAATACCAAAATTCAATATCTAAGGGGATTGAGATTGTCTATTGACAATTTTGTGCAGTTGCAACCTTATCGAACATTACAAAATGTTCATACCTTAGCCCTGAGATGGACAGATAACGTCGCTGAGTGATTTTCACATCTTACAGGAGCATTAGAATCAAGCAGCAAGAGTACACCCATCATAACATCCAAGCCAACCCAGCCTAAGAAAAAACTAATTCAGAGTGGAGAACATACGACACTAACAAGGTGGCACCGGGGTGTGGGCACGACAACGCTAACTGGCAGTGCTGCATTTCGTGGCTCCAAGTCATTAAATTAGAGCTTCTATTGCGGGCCCTAGTGGCGAGGAGGCACCGACATTGGGCTTTGGGGCGCTGAGAGCTTGGCACTGGAGTGTCACATTCTCTAAATTCTTTGGTGGAATAAAATGCATCGGGTGCCGAGGTGCTTGCCTATTGATTTTCCAAATCTGTACTCCAATTATTCCAAGTTCTAAATTTTCACCTATATACTACATATAGCACCACATACACCCTCAAAAAGCATAAAATGACACAAAGATTATGAAAAATATCACTATAAACTATATCACATTTAACACGCATCAGAAGGCCATTAAAAATATAAAGAATGACATTTTCATTGTCTGTGTTCTCCAACTATTGAAATGTTGTCTGTCAAGGCTTGATCACAAGTAGGAATTTAGTCAATGAGAGATTTTTTATAAAGATGTGGTGAAGCTCAATTTTCAACTGTTTGACCCTGGACCAGTCTGTTGATTGATGTCTTTTGGCTAAAGTTTCCCATATTTTAGAGGTTGATTCAAGATTGAATATGTAGGGGAAGAATGAAGAGTGATATGGTAGAGTGCTGCAAAGAGATTTTGATAAATGAGTCGCCAGATGGAGTGTTGAGGACTTGGTGATGTTTGGCCATTTGTGTCCTGAGTTTGTGAATAACATGTAGAGGAGCTATTGAAGAAACCTTCAAAGCCATTTGCCTTGAATAAATTGAATACTTATGATTTTTTGTTATGATAGTTTTTTGCAATGAGTTGAATATTTGTGATAGTTCGATATTTGACAAAAGAAATTTGAGAGGAAAATTTGAGGAACAATCATGATGTAGTCATAATAGGATTCTATTTGCTGGTATGACATAATGAATTTGCCATGATTAAGTAGAGAGAAGAAAAAGGATAGATGAGGGGAAGATTCTTTACAAGTGCTCTAATATCATGATAAAGATCAAAGAAAACTGAAGCATAAGAGTAACAGAAAGAATATTATGTCGATTGAAAAGCAGATTTCATTATACTGTAATGTTTACATACATAACTCTATTGTCCTTTTGATGTGAGTGTCCCCGCGTGCGAGATCTCCCATGACCCACAGACTCTCTTCTGCTCGCCTAGACCGAACCGATCCAGGCCCTTCTCTATTTTGGTAGCGTAGGCCAGTTCCTTAGCCCACTCCTAGTTATTCTATTATCATAAATTCTCTTTCGTGGGATTCTAGGATTAGTTTGGTTGTGTTTCTGTCAGGACAGCAGTGGGCATCCCCTGTTTTCCCATCTAAGTTAGTATCAAAGGGTCGGTGGTGTCCCGAGTGTATCTAGTTCTGAGGCGGTGATTCTCTTCCAAGAGTCGAGTGATGCTTCGGCCGTATCTCCCTCCCAAGGTATAGTATTTATCTTCAGCTTTTCATGCCTCGCATCCACCCTATCACTCCCGGCCATACATTCCCCCCCCCCCCTTCCTTACCACTGCCACATAGAACAGCCTCCCGGTGCTATTTGTTTGTTGTCCTCCTGCAGAACCAGCCATCAGCCAATCCTTGTGATGTTTCCTGCAGTCTCCACCCTTCCTCACCCTTACCGCATCGCCAACTCTATCCGGAAAGCAGCAGACCTGCTGTTTGTTTACTGTCAAGCAACCCCCTATTCGCTGCCACACCCAAAAAAACGCAACAACCGTTGTTATACTTCATCCCACCGTCCATACCAATGTTCCCGCCACTTGCCACCCCTTCCAAACCCCATAGCCAAACACCACCACCCCTGGATCAAACCCTAGTGTGAGATTTATGTGTTGTGTCTATTATTATTTTCCCTTTCAATATGTTAGTTATAACCATCTATTGGTTTTTTCAGTAACAATATTTGTTTGCTTATTGTTGTTTGGGCTAACTCTAGTATCACTTTTACTCCAACACTTAGTTTATATAGGCAATTGTGTATATGATTGAAAATGTTCCGAAGTACTAAAACGATTGGAGGGAATTCAAAATTGGTTATATGTCAGAGAGGCAGGATATATAGCCTATGCATCAAATCAATTGTGTAGCCTGTATGATAGTTGGTTATAGTGGGGACGAGGCGGTTAAGTATAACAAAAAGAATAAATCAAAACAAACAATGAAGAATAGAGACAATGACTGACCATTTATTTACTGATCCTCTACCATCATATTCTTCCCCCCACTTTTCCCACCATGATTGATCATTATGGGATCCATGCTTGTAAGCTCCTTTTTTGGTCCAACCTTTGGCATCATATTTTTCCGACCTAAGAAATCAGTTAAAGTTCATAATTAAGATGGCACTGAATAAATATATCCTTCAAGCAAAGTATTTAATGGTGACAGTTTGATCACATAAACGTACCAATTCTCATACCATTCAGCATTTTCTGAACCTGATTTTGCTTGCTTCTGTGCGCTCCTCTCTATCCTTGCAAGATTACTGCAACCACCACCAAGGGCAGTATACATTCGTAACCAAAAAGAAAAAAAAGATCTGACATTGAAATTACTTCACGTGAGGAGATATTGGTTCATGATTTGTAACGTTCAATTGCATATAAATCCTATAATCATAATCTAATAACATGGCTATTAATAGCAAGGTAAAAAATTAGACATGAAAGTTCCACACTCCTGCGAGAAAAATAATTATAGTGAGAATTAACAATAGAATAAATCAATATAAGTTACAAAGAGGACAAATATGAAAGTGGCCGAGACTCCCAAATATTATTTCAAAAAGAGACTGAATGGAAAGAATCACAGTTGGCATGTGAAGTCTGTGGTGGTGGATAAAGCTTTTGGCCAAAAAGAAAGAGGCGTATGAGCACAATGAAGAAGGCTTATTTCAACAAGGTGACAATGATGACGTTCGGAGAGAATGGAAAGAGCATCAAACTTTTACTTAATCCAGTGAAGATATCTCTGACATATTAATAATAACTACCAAAAGAGGTGATTAAGAAGATCAACACATTAGAATAAATAAGTTCTAATGGATAAGACGTGGCAAAAGATGAAGCATTAGAAGGTAACTCATGAATTTCATTTCAAAAACATGAATTATAGACATTGAGATGCAACGGATGAAGATGCAAGAAACACATGTTTATAATAATAGATGTTGTAGAATCGTCGAGGGTTTACAAAGAGATGATGTCATTACTTAGTAGTGCATTGTAGGCAGAGAAAGCAAGAAAAGTTTTTTGTCAAAGCAATTCAAAGATAATATCTTTAGTTGTTCATTTCATATGGATAGCTTCAGTGTGAAGCTCCTGAACAAAAAGCGAATGCGGTGAGAATTCAATGGAGACATTAATATTTAGAAAAAACAACTTGGAATTGAGATTGATTTTTTTGTCATTTAAGAGATGCACAAGACATTTCTAAGGGAAAATGATGTTGCAGTAGAGAGAATTGTTGGACTAGGGTAAGTGATGGGGAATTTGGTGCGGTCGCCAATATGAATACTTTTAGTAGGGGGGCAATGGAGGGAAAATATGAAATCAAACCCGAGTTAAAGATCCACTCGGTGGTGTTCGGCACGGAGTGATGAGTAATCTTAGGGAGAGTATATTTTGTGGTGTGGAGTGGTGATGAATTTGTGAACAAAATTTGGATATCAATGTGTCAAGTGATCTTGTTGATAACATACTAGGAATTTATCGATGCAAGGATGGGTGTCGTGCTGAGATATTGCATTCATTGGCATAATCCTTGACTATTTTGAGGTCAGTTGGTCTTCCTCAACAGAATAACCAAGGAAGGCTAAGACATCGACAATAATTTTGAGGTGTTGCATGTAATCAGTGACGACTTTAGTGTCTTTAGTTAGAAGACGCAGATCTTTCAGTTGGGTGATTTGTTGTCATAATGGTTTGGCATAGGTGATGATCAAGATATTCCATGTTTATTGTAATGTACAAATAGATGCAATAAAAAATACAAGGTTTCGGGAGAACCAGGATAAAAAATACAGCTGACCATAGAACTAAGAACAAGTTGATCCTGGCAAACCCACGGGGAGAAATTTGGGTTTAGAGAATTATCCGTGGTAGGGAGAGTTTATCCTGAGCAAGAATAAAACCTGTCAATGTACCCAAAGAGATTGTAGAGGACAACATAAACTGAGAAGCGCTTGGATGAGTAGTTTGTGGGTGCAAGTTTGATTTAGATGTAGTATTAATAAAGATAAGAGTGGGTTTTTTATCAAGTGGAATGATAGTGGTACAGGCATTTAGGTAGTATGTGGATAATTGTTATGGCTATGGGGAAGGGCTTCTATATTTGGACAGTACACAAATGAAGATGATGGCAGTTCAAGCTCTTTCTACTCTCATTGAAGATTGGATAACCGAATGCCAAGGGATTATTATAGAGCAACAACTCGACTGTTATGGATTACCTCCGAAGTAGCATGGATAAGCGGTGCTGACAATGTGAGATTCCCAACAATCAAAACTTTGGTTTTTTGTCCAGAATCAAATTATTTTCCAACAAACTTTCAAGAGTGACAATAACGTACTCATACTTGCGCAAGAATGACTATAGATAAGGATTTTGTTTTGAAAGTTGTAAATGTAGATGATCCTCTTTTTGTTTTTTTGCAAGAGCATAAGAGTCATCTTGATTAATGTCCTTGGACATAATTTTATTGTCTTTTCTTTTTGTACTTTCGTTTGTTTGATGCAAATGCAATATTTCATGGATGATCATTCGGCCATGGACTTGAATTAAGTGAGACAGGGTAGGTCGGCAGTTGGAGAAGAGAGGATAGATGAGGTTGGCTAAGAATACTTATGGATATGATATCATTTAGAGGGAATAGAATTTGATATAGAGACAAATACAATCTCGCTTTTTATCCATTCACATACAAGTGTATTAATATACAATTACATGATTGACAAGAAACAAGGTGTACAAATAGCAATCATAATTCCGATTCAAATTTTCTTCCTAATATAGAAAATAGTGAAGTTTAGGATAATATTAACTTCACCTTCAAAATATTTTCTTGGCATAGAAAGATAACCAAGAAAATTATACGATGAAAGATAGTGGTCTTTAAGAGTTTCCTCTAATTTATAGTAAGATTAACTCCGCTTCAAACAACATTCCTAGCATAGAAAGATAACTAAAGGAACTATATAATGGTAGATGGTGCTTTTTATAAGTTTCCTTTGATAAAGATCATTCCTTAAATAGCATTCCTATTCTGCCAGATGTAAGAGCAAATTAAATTTAGTGATACTTCCATACTTTTTGTTATATGCATAGAGTAACATTATCCGGGTAAAGCAACTAGGAACAATTTTTGAAATAGTTTTCCCTTGTATAATCTTGCATCAAGGCTTAACAACAACTACAATTACCTCATTAAATCTCAAACTGCAAATAAACCCATAATTTCAAAATTTCATACCCGAATAAATTGTCATCAATTAAAGCAATAGAATATGAAAAGAAGCGGACTATAAATCTTTGGAAAATTGCAGTAGCTGAGGGAAAAAAAATGTACCAGTTGAGGATAGGCGAAACAACAAATCAATGGACATTTATGCTGGGAAGTGCGTAAAATGAGTTATATATCTACAAAAAAGGCTTAACAGATCAAATAACCTAAAATATTTTATACATCCCTACAAGTTTCTCAATTATCCTGAACACCATGTCCTAAAAAATTTCTTCCTCTACATTCAGAAGCCTGAGTTATCAGAACTTTCAGTCCATCATATTTCTCTAGATTTGATAACCCTGACTATGTCCAACCAAATTAGAAATGTGTATGGGCACTTCATATGCATCTATATACATTATTTTTTAACAAAATATCATCAAAACTAATCCTAAGACAAAATAGATCATTCGTACATGATATAAATAGGTTGGTATTTAAAATTAAATTTGTGCCTATTAGTATCCAAGAACAAATGTATTTATTCCGTAAAGACAAGAAAAATATCTTATGTAAGCTTATACACGTTTGAATTTTAGTGTGTTGAGATACTCAACCTCCATTCATCTTGGTAGAGAATTTCTTGCCATGTCTCCCACCATGAATCTCCATCAGCATTTTTTCCAGATTTCTCCGCACCTAGTAGAACAAAGTAGACAAATATTGCAAAATTATGCACAATTATTAAAAATGTTTACATGAGATATATCAAGAGAAGTGCTTCGGAGAATCATTTATGAAGCATCCATTACATAATCTCAAAAAATATGTGCTGACACTATAAATTTATAGACTTTCAGGAAAATTAAATTGGCATAAAGATGACCAATGTAAATCTACATATACAAAAAGAAATGAGGCGGCTATAATAATATAAATTTCATCATAAAAATTTCCACCAATTAATTGTTTAGCACATAAACACAAATACAAGACATAACTAAAATTCCATTATGAAAAAGAAAGCATTCATTCATTATTCTTAAAAAAGCGTCATTCTTAAATGGCCATTGTGCAGAGGACTACAAAAAAAAATCCTGAAATTGCTAGATTAATCCATTTGTATAAAGAAAATACAAAAAAAAAATCACCCTTCTATAATATTATGACTGATTTCTGCTATTTAGTAATTATAAACCTGGTGTTTCTTACTTTGAAAGGTTTTAAACATATTAATAAAGAGACATCCTTAACCAGTTACCTCCAAGAAGCTGCCTTGATATAGCCGAAGCACTCATTATCAGTGAACTAAATAGTCTCATTATCACTAATAGGCAATTGAAATAAATATGTAATTTTAATAACTCTTAAATAACTAATTCTACTAATAAAGATTCTAATATGAAGTTCAATATACAAAAAAACATCATTTTTCTTATCAAGAAATTAAGGTGAATTAGTTCAAATTGGATTGTGTCAAATAGGAGCATACATATTCTTTACCATTTGGTCCAAGCATGAAGAACATTAACTAATCTTATGCTTGTTTACTGAATCTGCGGCTAGGCTGAGGATACTGGCTCTCACTTCGGAGCTCCCACGTTCCCTTCGCCTGAGGGCTAACATCTACACTTCAGCACCCAAACGATAGAACCGAATTGAGGATTTTAGTCTGTCACTCTAAAATCTCCAATTCTACGCCCGATAATTTTATTTCCCTATTTATTTGTACCCAACTTTCAAGGACTTTGACCTCCCTAAATCTTGGATGTAATCTTCACTTTAGTTGCAAAACTCAACATATTTTAACAAATCAATTGGTTAGACTGAAAGTAAATTAAGATCGAAGTGAAAAGATCATCACAACTTGTTTAACATTCTTAAGGCTCAACCAATTCAAATCACCATTTCACAAAATCTCAAGACAATGAGAAAAACATAGAAAACTATTCAGAATTCATGGGGAAGATACGACAAAACTCAAAATTTTTATATAAAAGCAAAGTCATACAAACTACAATAAGTAAATATAACTTATCTCTAATTTCTCCCCAAACAAACTCCTCGAAGTTCCTCTGAATCTCTTCCTTTCTTTACAGTACACAAAATTCTTCTTCGAAACGGCAAGGAGGAAGAAACCTCTCACTTTCCCTCCACTTTTACAATCTCTCGAAGAATTCCTCACAATCTCACCCTAAATTAAACTCTCTACACTCAACACCCTCTCTAATTTTCGGTCAAAAGTTTCTCTTAAAGTTGTAGAAGAATTTTCTCAATAGTTGCCTAAGCATCCCCTCAAAAAGCGTCCTCATTCAATGCACTAGTTGAGATAACTGCCGATCTCGCCATTGGCGGCCTCAGGGGCGCCGTCGGCGGCCTTTTGGAATATTTGATTCTGAACTCTCGGGGCGCCGTCAGCGGCCTTCTGGAATATTTGTTTCTGAACTCTCGGAAAAAATCCGCCGTCGGCGCCGTTAGGCTCGCCGTCGGTGCCCTAGTTCAAATCTTCATATGTTGGTACTTTTCGCTCCAAATTCGCTCATTTTTTCATCTTTTTGCTCCAATGACCATAATTCAACATACCTACAACAAAACATAAAAAATATCTTTCTTTAAATTGCAATATCATCAAAATCAGTGTAAAATATGTGTGAAAATCTCAACATATTTTCCTTTAGTCATGGAGAAAATTTTTGCTCACTTTGTCCCCTCTTTTTTTTGTTTCTCGCTCGTCTATCTTTTATTTATACTTGCGTTTGTTGAGTTTAGAGCTATGCTATGTTCTATTTTATTTTAGATTATTTTCTGGAAGCTTTTTTCCTTGCTAGGATAGTATACGAGGACAGATAGTGCTTCGGCTATACCCTAGGATAGTATACGAGGACAGATGGTGTTTATCCTCTCTGATTCCCTTCCCCACTCTCCTCCTTCACTACTCCTAGCCATCGGACAACCCTCTTCTTTCCATTTTGCCCAGTCGCTAGCCTTCACCCAGCCGACCTGCTCTTTGTTGCCGAGCAGCCCCTTTCCTCCCTTGCAACTCAGTCGCCAACCCTCACTTAGTGGCTTGTTCGCAACTACCGGCCAACCCATCTGGTACTTCCAATTCCAATAGCATAACAACCTTTTCCACCTTCTTGTTCTAGTCGTTGGCCACCCTACACCACCCCAAAAATCCCACTTCAGCCCTCAACCACATCATCTATAACACCGTTGCCCTCGGATCTTCCTACCCAACCATAGTCGGATATTGATATTTGTCGTGTTCTCATTTTTGTTTTGGAGTAGTGATAGTAACCCTACTCATTTGCTCAATAAAATTTGCTTTTGTTATTTTGGGTTCTGGCATCATTTTCTCTAGTCTTATCCACAAGAAGGATATCATCAGCAAAAAACATACACCAAGGTACATCTTCTTGTAAATGTTCAGCAAGAGTATCCATAACTAAAGCAAAATTTATGAGCATAAAATCAATCCTTTATGTAATCCAATTGAAATGAGAAAATAATTAGTTAATCCTCTAGTTTGAACAAAAGTAACAGCTCTAGTATACGCATCTTTAATGACTTGAATCTAATTCATATCAACAACTTTCTTTTCTAGAACTCTCTAAAGAACTCTTGGAAGCTTTTTCTAAATCAATAAAAATCATATGTAGATCTTCCCTACTCTCTCTATACTTCTCCATCAAACCTCTCAATAAATGTATAGCTTCCATAGTAGGCTTGTAAAACATAAATCAAAACCGATTATGAGAAAATTTTATATCACGTCTTAACCTTTGTTCAATTACTCTCCCATAATTCTTTAATGTATGCCATGTTAACTTATTTTCTCTATAATTTGCATTCTTGTACATCCTCTTTATTGTTAAAAAATGGACCAAAATACTCTTCCTCCACTCATCAGACATTTTTTAGTTTTTAAAATAATATGAAAAAATTTAGTAAACAAAGAAATTTCCAAATCTCCTAAATCTTTCCACAATTCTATTGGGATACCATCAGATCTTACTGATTTCCACCCTTGATTTTCTTTACAGCTTTCTCGACTTTTTTTTACTAATCCGATAGTAAAAATAAAAAACTTTATTAATATTAACAAAATTAAGATCATTAAAGTCAATCGCATTTCAAATTTTATCAAAATATCTCACCCACCTATGTTTAATATTTACATCTAAGAAAAATATCTTTTGATTTTCATCTAAAATATACTTTCCTTATATTAAATCTTTATTTTTTTCTCTTTGTTTGACTACTTTATACATGTATCTTTCATCCTCTTTAGTCTCTAATATATTATGAAAATCATAAAACTAGAATTCATGGCATCATAAATAATTCTCTTAAACTCCCTACAGACCATCTTATATTTTTTTTCCAATTATCTAAACTTTCAGGTTTAAAATAATTTTAGCACAAACACCAACTTTAGACATTTGACACTAGAAATTTGTAAGTTTCTATGGGTAAAATTATTCATGAAGATTAAAAATTATATGCTTTATTATGATAAGAAGCCAGTCATGAATATTGCATATAATCTCATGCAACATGATCATACAAAACATATTAAAATTTATTAACATTTTAAAGAAAAGCATGACAGTGGTCCAATCTGTACTCCATTTATGATCACAGGTGAACAACCTCCTAACATTTCCACTGAAGCTTTATCAAGTGCAGTCCTCTAAAAATTATCAAGTGCACTTGAAAAGGATTACACCCCCTCATTCCTTTTAAGTAAGCTATAAAACAACAACACATCAAGACTTTCACACTCTTTTCTTCCTCTTCCAATTCATAGACTATTATATTTATGCAATAATTATTATTCTACCAACTCATCTATGCGAGAACTATTGTAATTATTATTATTATTATTAGATTTTGTATGTTTTCTATTAAAAGATTTCCTAGAATGGTATAGATACTCCACAAATGTTGAAATAAAATACTCAAAAAATTCTCCAAATATTGTCAATAAATGAAATTTAGATAAAACAAAATGATCATAGATATTAACACTAAATCATGATTTTCTGGATTTATATGATAATTCACGCTGAGACCACCGTAATACAATTTCAGCCAGGGAAGCTTTACAATGCTTCCAAATTTTCAGAAATCGAAATAATAAATCGGAATAAGTAACACAATTTAACTTTTCCTCAAAAGGGTGTTAGAGTCTGAGAACAAAATAGCATTACAAAAGGTTGTGCTCAGGAATCAATACAACATAAGAAGTAATTTTTTTACAAAATGCAATAATTTTCAAGCATGCAAAGCTCTCAAAACAATAGTTTTATTAATAAATAATTGCTATTTTCCATACCTAATTCTTTGTATCCAGTCCAATCACTTTTCTCCCACCACTGTCAAGCAAATAGAAAACAGGTTAGTAAAAGCATTCACCCGGTATGTCTTATGTGATTATCATGGAGATAAAAGGCCTTACAAATTATAAATACAAACAAAAAGAATGATTTGCCCGTTCTATATATCATTAAAAAAAAAGGAATAAACCTTCTCTATCTTCAAGATAAGCAAAAAAACTGGTTTCAAATACCAAAAGGACTCTCTATCAAGGGACTGATTCAGTTCATAATATTAACATATAGTTGCTTGACGTTCAGTAATTTACCAATATGCACTACTAAATACATTTATGAAAATCATCACAATTCAAGCACATCAGATCCACCCGTTCCCTATTTTGTTAGTTAATGTCAGAAATTTGCCAGATCGCACAACTAATTACTAAATGCATTTATGAAGAGTATGTCAACCCATAAATGGCATGATCTCGTTGATACTTGACTCAATGTGTTGCTGTTTTGGTGCAATGCTCATTGCACAGGATCAAGGAAGATCTTTAAATATAACCTCATATAAATGATTATTCACGCATATCTTCAAATATATGTATTTTAATGGACTGAGTAAATAATCCTAATGGAAATCAAATAACCAAGATTCTACATCAGGATCCAAAAACCTGTATTTGCCAAATTAATCAGTGCTCAAGAACAAAAACTTCCTTTTCTCGAGTGAATGACAAGGGAGCTTTGGAAGACCTTGATTTGCTGATCTCATTTTTAATTGGGTTCCTATAGCCTCTTGGAGGAACCTCAGGTTGTGTGTATGTTAATAGAGATATTACCAGTGATTGAGATGGATCGTTGCTCTCTGCCTCTATCTTATTGCGGTCTCGCCTTCTAGAGTATTTGTGTCGAAGGATAGCTAGGGCTTTCTTTGTATAAAAGATATTTATGCACTTCTTTGTTTTCTCTGTAGTAACAAGTATGCCATCAACGTGGCTATAAATACATGTATATTTGTATTCTTAGAAGACGAAATATTTCTTTCCTTCAGACTTTTTCTCTTCAATTCTCTCTTCTTCTCCTTCTACAAGATCATTTAGCTTTTATGGTATCAGAGCCATAAGGCTTACAACCCCTCGATCTTTCTCTGAAATAATTCTAAGTGCCATTCATCTCTTCTACAATGGATTCAGCATCTACAACTCAAGCTTCATCATGTGGATCACTTGAAAGAATCAAGGAAATCAATATCCCAGCCTCTCTCAAGTTCTTGATGTCCCACATCAAGACCATGACAAATCAACAATTACCCTATGAAAATTATCAGGTATGGAGACTGAAAATTCAAAAACTACTAATGGTTTCGAGAAATTTTTGGATCCCCAAGCCCCAATCTCCTCGAAATTTTATCAATCCTCCAATGATTTACAAGAGTCAGAAAATTTTCGTCTCCGGTGAATAATAAATAGCAATTTTATTGCTGCCCTAATATCAACAATCTCTCATGCCATTCTATTGCACATCAGCCATCTCAACAACATGGCAAAAATTTGGAGCACTTTAGAAAGAAGATTTCAATCCACCAACCACCCGCATCACTCAACTCAAGAACGAGTTGCACAACATTCCAATGGGTACAAACATCATGACGCAATATTTTGCCCAAATTAAAACTATGGTAGATAATATAGGTGCAGCAGGTTCTCAAATTGACCATGAAGATATTATATTATACAGTTTAAATGGTCTACCGCAGAGCTTTCAAGGATTCAAGACAGCTAGAAATACTCAACCGAATCCCCATTAGTCTTGAAATACTATATTCATTACTATAAAATGAACAGTTCAATCTTGCAAATGAAGTAAATAAAATTGCTACCTCTACAGCTTTGTTCACTCAAAAGACCAAAGGCAATTGGTCTGCTTCAAGATACAACAGCAAGAATTCCAACTTTTCCAAATAGAATCAGACCAGCAATCAAACCAAACATAAACCAGCTCCTTCATGTCAGATCTGAGAAATAAGGGACACACAGCAGCAACATGTTGACATCGTGCCAATCTACAATATAAACCTACCATCCCACCTCAGCAAATGGCTATACTCACTCTCCAAAACAGGACTGGATATTGGATACTAGAGCCACCGCACATATTACACCTTATAATGAAAAACTACACCACCCAGTTCTTTGTCAAAGCACCGACCCAATTACAGTGAGCAATGGTCAAATTAATGATATCTCACACACTGGTAATAGTATTTTACCCGCCCCTGAGCGTAAGTTGGTTCTCTCTCCCATTGTATGTGCATCCTATCTTTCACATAAACTTATTTCAGTTAATAAACTTGCAAATGATAATAACTCTCAATTATATTCAATACTAACAATTTTTGCATTCAGGACCGTCAAAGCAAGAAAACACTATTGATCGACCCAGCTAAACATGGTCTCTATCAGGTTTCTGCTCTACACCATAGTAATTCAAATGACATCTGCCATAATTGCTTTGGTCACCCGCATAAGAAAGTAGTGCCTCCCATTTCTCATCAACAGCCGCAATTGAGGATTTCTTAATCCCATTTAAATTTAACATGCCTCAGTTATAGTACACATCATAAAGACTTCAAATGCGAAGATATTCTCAATCAAAAGTTTATTGTATCCAGGCATGTTAAATTTATTGGACATCAATTTCCATATAAACATTCTACTGATTCTCTTATTTCTACTACAAGACCATCATTTATTCCTCCTCTAATCCTTACCCCTGCCTCAAACTTATCATCTCCTCCCACCAATTCTACTAGCAATTCCTCTGCCTCACCAATATCTTCACCCAACACTACCATTATCCCATCTTTACCTTCTACTACTCCCAAACATATAGTTCCCTCTCAAGTTATTAATTCCCCTCCAGTTATTAACTCCCCGTCACCTCCACCTCCTCCACTCAAGCATCCTATGATTACTTGCTCTCAAATAGGCTCCCTTCGTCCCACTAATTTTCTCAATCTCAATCACACAATTATTAGCGACACCACCTTAACTTTTACTCAAACTCAAAATCATCCTCACTGGCATAAGGCCATGTCTAAGGAATTCTTGGCCTTGCAATAACAAGGCACATGGGAGCTCGTACCTCCACCTCCAAATCAACATGTTCTAAGCTCTAAATGAATATTTAAAACCAAATATCACACAAACGGTTCTATGGCGCACTACAAAGCTCGCTCGTAGCTCAAGGTTGCTCCCAAACACCTGAAATTGATTTTAACAAAAAATTATGTCCTATGGCTAAATTTCAAACCATTTGAATGCTTATTGCACTTGCAACTCATGAAAATTGGGATATTCAACAACTAGATATTTCCAATACTTTTCTTCATGGCACTTTAGAAGATACGGTTTATATGAAACAACCTCCTGGCTTTATTGATTCTCATCTAAAGACGGATCATCATGTATGTAAGTTACACAAAGCCATTTATGATTTAAAGAAAGCACCACAACAATGGTATTCTACCTTCTGTCTATTTCGTCACACTATGCACTTCAAATTGAGTACAGCTAATCCGTCGTTACTTTTTTATTATTACAATAACAATAAAATCTATATTTTAGTATATTTAGATGATATACTTATTACAGGAAACTCAAACATTACATATAAAAATTTCATTGACAACATTGGCAATCGTTTTAATCTCAAACAATTAGGTACTATATCCCAATTTCTTAGCTTACGAGTGCATAAGACATAAAGCGGCTATTTCCTGCATCAGACACAATACATAAATGAACTTCTTAAAACTAGGGGCATGTCCACTTTCAACTCTACTCTTACACCGCTACCCATTCATCCCTATTAACATACCAAACTCCCGTTCCACTTTCTGGTCCACATGAACATCGACGTATTATTGGTTCTCTACAATATTTAACCATCACTCATCCTAGCATAGCTTTCACTGTTAATTTTTTAAGTCAACAAATCAATAACCCTAACTCACTTCATCAACAACAATTAAAAAGATTACTAAGATATCTTAAAGTTACTAATAACTATGGCTTGCCCATACAATCTAGCCCTTTATTGTTACAGGCTTATATAGATGCTAATTGGGTCGGTGATAACATCAATCGCAAATCAACTACGGGTTATTGCATATTTCTTGGCTCAAATCCCATTTCATAGTCTGCTAAGAAACAGACAATAGTGGCAAAATCCTCTACCGAAACAGAATACATGGCGTTAGCAACTATCACCACCGAATTAATTTGGCTCAGAAGACTCTTACAAGAACTCACAGGCGAGCTTCCTTCAACTACTCAAATTTACTGTGACAACACTTCCGCGATAGCACTTGCTCACAACCACGTATTTCATGCTAGAACGAAACATATAAAGGTAGATTACCATTTCATCAGAGAACATCTCAAACTTCAAAATGTTGTGCTTCAACGCATCATGACAACAAATCATAAAGCAGATATTTTTACCAAGCCCCTCTCTCCAACTCGTCATCAACTTCTCACGGGCAAGTTGACAATCTGCTCCTCAGATCATCAACTTAAGGGAGGGTAATAGAGATATTACCTGTGATTGAGATGGATCATTACTCTTTGCCTCTATCTCCTTGCAATCTCGCCTTCTCGGGTATTTGTGACGAAGGATGGTTAGGGCTTGCTTCGTATAAAAGCTATTTATGCACTTCTCTGTTTTCCCTGTAATTACAATTATGCCATTAGCGTAGCTATAAATACATGTATATTTGTATTCTTAGATAAGACAAAATAATAAACGAAAACTTATCTTTTCTTCAGACTTTTTCTCAGCTCTTCAGTTCTCTCACCTTCTTCAAGATCTTTTAGCTTTAAATATATAATGTGGATTTCTCTTCTAGGATTAGTAAGCCAATTGTAGAAACCGGCCGTGAAATACCATCATAGCTAGACTTTTAAAAGATCTGAAGAACCATTACATACTCTTTTGGATAGGGTTTCTAGATGATCACCATATTTTGGTTCTCTAAAGACAGCCATTCAAGGAGTTCAACATTGATAAGTGAGGTCAAGATTCTGATTTAAGCCCCTTGGATGTTGATATATTGGTGAGAGGAGATATTGTAATTGAAACTTTTTTGGTTTCTTTTTGATTGAGCAAAGAGTACCTAGGTTTCAAAAACGAACTTATAGATGCTCCTTAACTTTCTACACCATTTTTGTGGCTTTTGTGAGCCTAGTGGATTGAATCATCTCTTCTTTACCATGGATGCAGGCATGTTAGGAGTCGAATTACATAAATCTTATTGTCTCTTTATACTTCTTTCATTGCATTGTTGTGTGTTATGCTTTGTCGTTGCATCATTCTCGCTCTTGATGACAATTCCACATTTGAGTTTTGGCATTGACAATACAATATAAGTTAAAAGGAAAAAATGGATGCACTAAAACAAGTTCCTAGAAGCCTATTTGAGTAATAGGTACCAATTCAAAGATATCACCCCTAAATTAAATACATAAAACTATGTCAAAAGTTGGGGACACTTACCCTACATAAGCACAAACCAACATACCAATTCAAAGATATTCTCGCGCCAGGTATTCTTGGTTGAGAACTAGAGTTAGTTAACACATTTTTTTGAATTTAAATAAAGAAAATTAATGCGTGGCTCATAATTTATTGTGTAATTGTAGTGACCAATCAAATTGAATCATTACCACTTATCTCCATCCTTGATGCATTAAATATGCTCCTAGATTGTTTAAAAATGCATGATGAAAGAGATAATGAATAAGAATAGTGGTCAGGGAAATAGGAAAAAACTGGACTGCATTAGAAATCAACAAGTTATGATTAATAAAACATGTGGAATTGAAGGTATTTAGGCCAGAAAACAAATATAAGAACAAATAGAATAGATTCGAAACTTTGCATATTCAAAGTTCTTCCTTGATGCAGCAGCAAAAATACTCTGTAAATGATAAAAAGATAAAAGATAATTGCTTATTGGTTTTGAATTGTATAAGTAAAATCATACATTTTCTTTCCATTCTGAGGAACCATCATGGGACTGGCCGCCCATTTTGTTCCATCGGCACTTGTAGCCATTATTTCCGCGTTCCTCCCCGCTTTCTCGATACCATGTACTGCCATCCTGATTAACGCCAGATTCATTAACATGCTCATCCAACAAGTTGATTCCCCAATCCTTTTCACTACCAATACCAGTGTCTATAAGAAAGATTTCAAAGAAGAAAATATGCGTACTTAGAAATTACCTGAAGAATGAGCAATCAAACTAGAGTAAGCACAACTACTGTATTTTTTTCCTCTATTAATGCATTCAATTGTACATGCCACAGTTTACAAAAGACGAAATTTTTCAAAAATAAATCCTTCATACAAAGCATAGAACATAGGTATTAAATTCAGCTATTAAGCTAATAAAAGATTATAAAGGTCCAATGCCTCGTTATTCAATAATCAAACGAACCTCTTTCAGGCGGAGTGTCACGAGATTGAGGGGCATTGTTCCTTGTGTTGTTGCATCTAGGATAAAAATCGTTCTGCTTAGAAAGCCCTTTAGACCTAAAAAAATAATAAAAAAGCATGTCAAATGCGCCAAAATGAAAACATGAAACCAATCAAACTGAACATAGTAAAAAACACATAGCTAAGAATGCATAGAAATTAAAATCCACAAAGAATAATCAATTTTACTATAAGGAAGGAAGCCCCTATAACTTCTGCACTTGAAATTTACAAAAGTGGTTTAGCACTTAACGTAGAGAAAATTTAATACATAAAAGATGACTTCAGCAACATAAGCCTAAAAACCATTAAAAGTAACCTTGTAAGATAACAAAGTTGACTGCTCAGCACAATCTTAAAGTTGAACAAAATCCCTTGTGCATGAAAGATCATTTGATCAGAAAAATAAAACAATTCCAGATGATTAAAGCAAGGAAATATAAAATGCCTTATAAGGCATTTCTAAATAAACATTTGGAATGAATGGTACATTTTACTGAAGATTGGTCCTAGTTTTGCAGCTTGATGACTCAACTGCTCATTGATTTCAACTTTCAAGCAGAAGGCATTAAGTTTCCACGATCATCTCACTTATATGTAACATTTTCTGTGAAAATGCCATGCGTTCATCTTACTTCAGTTCCTTGAATTATCTCTTAATTAAACGACATTGTGATTGAGAATCAAAAGCTTCTTATAGGTTAGTCCAGTGGGGAATTAAAAACAAACCAACAATTTTCAAAAACGATTTGTACCTCAAGGCCTGAACCATGAGTCTTACAAAAATGCTTTGCTTACCCACTTAACTACGATTATCAATTGATACTTAACATGGTGCTCTGAAAAAGCTCTCAGCAAGGTGATTGCCGGATGCCTGCATCAAAATGTCTCTAATTCTACTCTGAAAAAATTGACCTTTTTTAAACATCAAAACCCCAATTGCTATCACTCACAAGGCATGCGATGGAGACCTTACTTTCACATATATACATAAAACCACTACTATGTACATTTGTGACAATAATTTAAAGGAGCGAAATTCACAACCAAATCGATCCACAAAAGAAAACCATCTAATCTTCCAGGAAGTCAAAAGAACGCACAGGAGAGAGAGAGTGTGTCTGAGCAGAAGAAGTAGAAGACGAACCTGGCAAAAGATAAGGGGATACCCGGCATAGCTCTCACACGAATTTTCCTGGGGCTATTCTTCACGTCGATCCGTCGCCACTCCTCGAGCGTATCCACGGCACTCTTACCCCGCGCAAGTTTGCGAAGCTCCGAGTCCGAGCAACAGTATCGAATCCCTTCTTCAACCCTCCTCCTGCCGAGCTCTAATGCTCGCGAGTCTTGCAGCGAAGGGAAAGTGCCCGCCCTCCTAATTCTAAAGCATAATGGCTGCGGCGCCAAGCCTCCGGAACTCGCGGCCATTACTCACTCCAAAGACCCGAGCCCTGATCGTACAAGCCTCACGCAGAATGTAGTCTGCAAGACGATTTCCGATAGCGGAGCGACAGAGAATTCATAGAAGCAACTCCGGAGGCGGAGCGCTGCAGAAAGGAGACAAAGCGGGAAAGCTACGCCGCTGCTCGGATCGAGGATGAACTCGGTGAGACTTGTGCGCAGTGGTGCTGAGCCCGACAGGAGTCCACAAAGGCCTGGCCCACATCCCATCCGTAATACGGATGACACGTGGCACGCAGTTGGTAATTACTCTTTAAATCACCATAGATTGGTTCCCTGCGACGTCTTAACCGTCCGATCGGTTTCACTTGAATAAGGTAACGGTGAGATCCCGTTATCAGATAAGTTATTGGCTTATCGTACAAATTAGTTTAATCCTTCTTGGCACAACCCAATTTAGCTGGACAAAAAGGCCTGACTTCTTAAAGTGATTTTTATATATGGAGGTCTTCGTACTTTGTAATTTACAGGTAAAGGTCTTCGAACTTTTAATTTATGCCTCAAGTCTCCATCACCACTACGTTGTAGTGCTTGCCCTCTTCTCCATCGATCAACTCATCCGACACATCAATGATTAAGATAAAAAGGTAATGTATTAGAGATGGAGACTTCCCGACAAAGATGGCAACCAACAATGTCAATGGGGTGTGCTCATGACTTACGGCTTAATTTAGTGGTGGTCATTTTTGAAGGGAAAGGCTCCTAGGGTTTATTTTTTGCTGACCAAGGAGTTGCGGTATAGGAGAGAATTCAGTTGAAGCAATTGATGAAACTGGTGCGTCTGACTTCCCAACAGTCGGCTTCCCATCGGTGGTGTATTACCTCTTGATGGAGAGCCAGCTCGCCAGCTTGCAATGACATCTGACGTTTGGACTTTCGCACCGCGCCATCAAAAACACACATGATGAGATTCTTGCTCTAGTAGTTTAGATCTTGTCTAGGATCACTGTTTATATAATTGTTTGTTATATAACACCAAAAACATGTTATAATTACAATTTAATGTGCACTCACCTGGCTCTCCAAACCATCAATATCATCTTTATAAACTCTTACATTGGATGTAGGCAATTCATTGACAAAGTGCTCATTCCACCTATAACTAGACATTAATTAAATAAATAACAACAACAACAATGCCTTAATCCCACTAAGTGGGGTTGGCTACATGAATCCTTTTTCTTTAGTGTTGGCTACATGAATCCTTTTTCTCAATTGTGTCCTAATTAGTGGCAAATTTTCATTTAATTCTAATTAAGTAAATAAACATTCAAATTTAATCAAATACTTGACTAAATAATGCATACTTGAGTCCAAGGATTTGTTATTCCAAGTTATGAGGATATGGTATATGTAGTGTTGGAGGTCCCACATTAGGCTCCAAATTTGTAAAAGGTGTAAACACCTAACCATATTAACTCTCCTCAGTCTTGTAGCAAGCTTCAGCTCTCTGTATACGTGTGCTAGTACAACACCATCTAATAAATACTTGAAGACTCCTCAAGATTTTCCATAAGAGGCAAACAGTGCAGATGTATTTTGAATCGTGAAGTATCGGGCAATAAAAAACATCTAAATATAAATAATAAGTATGTGTGAATGTGCCTTTAAAATGAAACATCATCTAAATCCAAATATGACTCATGAAAGAAAGTCCATTTAAGCCATCTGAGTGCATGGTTTTGAGACTGCCCATCTAGAAAGTTGAGGTCAAATCTGGATCAGTTGGGTGGTGATACACGACATATTCTTCTGGATGAGCTAACAAGTTCGTTGCAACAGTCAGGCCATGAATCCCACCTACGTCCCACCCCTATTACATTTTGACCAATCATCAGAGGGTCATCAATGCACACGTTAAGTGTCATCCCAATGTCCTATAGAGTAATTGTCATCTCACCCACGATCAGTTGGAATGAGTTATCTCGGATGACTATTGCTTCAGAAGTGTCATAAATAAATGATGGTCAAGCTTGATATAATGCAAATATCTCATCTAGGCCAAGCTGACGCAATCCCTCTATGAAGCGAGAGCATGTGATTTGCCACTCACTATCCATAACCAAGTGTGAGGACCCCTCTTAGATGGTTCCATGTAGAAAATAATATAAACTATGTAATTTTTAAGAAAGCATAAAAAGGTCTTATACATAAAGGGTTCGAAACATACTGCATTAGGATGTGCCGCTCGGTGTAAACCTCGCAACATAGATATTCTAGGGTGAACAACTGCATGCGGAGGACCAAAGGTACTGTTAACACATTGCCCATGATAACGTCTTGATTGTTCCTCGACCATGAAACCTACTTTATTACCTGGAGTGACTGAAATTAAAAAAAAAAAAAAAAAAGATATGCAAATCAACGCAACCCAAATGTCGCATAGCTAAAAAATAACCCACTAAAATCCAACTATGAAATAATAAAATAGTAAGTGGAAAAATACAATAATGTTATAAGTTTTAACCAGTTACCAATATATATATATATATATATATATATATATATATATATATATATATATATATATATATATATATATATATATATATATATATATATATATATATATATATATATATATATATATATATATATAGTGTTCTTCATAATAAAATAAAAAACTTATTCATGGTCTCTAGGATCATAACTATCTTGGACCCATCGTCCGCGATGATGTCTCAACACCATTTTGGCCATCGGTCCTATGATTATAATATTAATCAACATGTAATAAAACAAATTATAAAATACGATGAATTTAATTAATAAAGTTACAATAAATTTACCTAGTATTCCCTGAGTTTAGAGGACAAGTAGACTTATAGTGTCCTGACGTATTGCACGACTTGCAAATTCTTGAGTTTTGTGTGTTATTCTCATCCATAGTGTTAGTATAATGCTTGGTTCATGTTCGTCCGAATCTCCGTCTGAATGTCGGTGGAAGCAACTCGATGGCGCATTGTTCAA
This sequence comes from Phalaenopsis aphrodite, assembly GCA_003013225.1. Lineage (NCBI taxonomy): Eukaryota > Viridiplantae > Streptophyta > Magnoliopsida > Asparagales > Orchidaceae > Phalaenopsis > Phalaenopsis aphrodite. Next base: position 1,623,028 of record NEWO01000096.1, read on the forward strand.
TATTGAACTCCATTCATTCAGACTTGTTTGAAATTACATGAAACTGGGCCGCGTATGTTTCTTTGTGTTTACGGAGTAGATAATACAGAGAAACATAAGAATTATGGTCTAAGTCGATGATGTCCTAAAGTTGCAATCACGTGAGAACATGAAATATGAAATATTTGAGGCCTAAAACATGAGCATGTTGCACCTCGAATTCTATTTATCTGAACATTATAGGAAAGCCATGAAATTTCATATACTTCGTACTCATGCATGTTTACACGAGTGGGTGTTGGCTTCCTTCTTGCTTTATTCTCCTATAATCAAAGGCTTCTGGTAATTTTTGGTGTGAAAAATGATTCATTCTTTGCTTCAAGATTATCTGCAATTTTGAACCGCTTTAAGAAAATATTTATAACATTATAATAAATAGAACATATTAAGGCTTGAATGGGCAGTCCTCTTGCGCGTTTCAGGACTCCTTCAAAACACTCATATGCATTAGTTTTCATTGTTCTATATCTAAATCCCCCATGATGCAGTAAACTTATATTGCAATGATCTCTTTGCACAAGCCTGTCTATTGCTTCCATCTTTATGTTCTTGGTATCTGTCATGTATCGGTTAAATATTTGAACGTCATCAGTGCTACCTGCTAAATACATTTTTTGACAAACTGTTTTAACATCCAAAACACCCATTCAACGAAGCGCCTTCTTGAAATTCTCACGAAAGTGTCTAAGGAAATGTCAATGTGTTGCTCATGGAAAAAGATCATGACAAACATTCACAATCCCAACATGTCGATCTGAGGTTATAGACAAATCTTTCCTAGAAGATACTGACAAAATTGTGTCTTTCAATATATTTATAAACCACCACTAAGAGTCATTATATTCTGACTCAATAACAATAAATGCTAGTAGAAATATATTAGTATTAGCATTGATGCCAACAACTGTCAATAACGCACCACGATATTTACCTAGTAAAATATTCCATCCATGCTTAAGACTGAACAAAGATTCCACCCCTCAATGGAGGGGCCAAAAGCCCAAAAAAGTCTTAAAAACAATTTTATGGACCAACCTGAATTTTATAAATCTACATAATGAGCGATATGACTCTTCCCAATTTCCAAATATTGATTGCATTCCTTCCAGCATCTCATGCTTTCATGTATGATATTTTAATGTTGAACTTAAATTCAACACGACTGATAATCTCCTTAGGCTTTAGATTCATTTGTTGTCGGATGATTGAAAGAATAAAAAGTGATATAAACTTTGAGGTACATTGCCTATGTCCTGACATAAGACTTGGAATCGTGTAGTTGTGTTGTGTTGATATACTTGAAATCTTTCAAGCTCCACAAAGAAGTTTTCTAGTAGATGCATGAAGACGCCAGCGCACAGCCTACTGGGGTGATCACGATGCAAACAAATGACTGTTCGTCGAGACTTGTTGGAGCATATAGTCTTGTACTGCACGTTATTGAGTATTGCCCAACCACTGAGAGCACATTGAAGGTCATTCTTTGTTCGAAAAAACATATCTTCTAATAACTCGGCTGGAATAATTGAGCAGATGTGATGTGCTCACTTGGGCCATCAAATTTTGTGTTTGCATCCCATTCTTACGCAGTTTTACAGTACTGTATGTACTCATTGTTACAAGTTATTTGATATGTTATATCTTTATTTAGAAATGCATGTTCATGCATAAGCTCATGCCCTTGTAAATTTACATAATCTTGCTCGTCATAACTTTCATCATTATCAATGTCGGTGTCATTAACACTCTCCATTGTTTCATATCCTTCAGTAATATAAGGGAATTGTATCTATGATTCCAAAGTGGCTTGAAGATTTTGGGTTGGGCTAATCACACTAGAAGTAAACATAAATAAAAATATTAAATTAACAAAGCATAAATTTAAATATGTTCAAGTTTAATAACTCATGCCTTTGAATTAATATATATGATACTACTTACCGATCCGCAACAACATGTTTGGTGATGATATTATGGGTCGACTCTGTTAATATTTTATCAGCGATGCCATCTTCGTTTTGAGTTGGAACAATCTCCGCATAGATCATTAGAACTTTATGTAAAGTCTCGGCTAAAACAAGTGCAGTCACCTCATCGTCATCGATAGGATTTGCAATAAATCCATCATTCATTGGGTAACGACAAATCAAATTCAATGCACATGAGTCATGTTCCAAGTTTTGTCATATTAATTCTTTTAATTTCATTAATGTAGCTTGTAGCAAGGCACGATTAGGCCTACTTCGACCTCCTACGTAATTGGACACAAGCTCCTCTGTTACAATTAATTTACCATCAAATCGTAGCATTAATTGGGCAAATGCTCCGGTCATTATTGAACGTATCTCTGTTAAAGTGAAGTAACAATTTATTAATGTGAAACATCTCAAATAGCATAAATCAAAATCTAATTAAACATAAATTATATTAAAAATGAGAGTTATTACTTAAGGTGCATGGTAACCTTCAAATCTGGCAATCTTGATATAACATGTTAGGAATCTCAATGATGAAAGATTGACTTCAACTATAAAACCTCACTCATTCAATCTCATGAAAGTCAACTAGAACATTTCCTTCACCCCGAATCACAAATAATTATTTGGAAAAGTTTTACTTGCTTATATGAATTTGGTGGCTCTCTCGAAGCTAGAAGTATGGTCTAGTAACAAGCATTGACATCTAATGAGGTATGTTGCTTTAATACAGAATCAACTGCTCATCAATAAATTCAAAAAAAAAATTAATGCAAAAAAATGCTTCATCAAAATTGAGTTTCCTTTTCATTCTTTTTTGGTTGTGAGGCTAGGATGCAAACAAGATGCAACTTCTACTAGTGCCACCTTCTCAATTTGTATTATATCTTTGGTTGCACCATCAATGACATATTCATAACTGTTCTACTAAACTCGTTTAACAACCATTGTCAGCAACTAGGATAAAACTTATTGGGAATGGAAAAGTGCACAGTGTCGATGTTCATCATTTCCCTTCTTCTTTTTTTCCTGAAGGGTTCATCATTTCGTTCAACCATGCGGGTGGATCATTTCATACACGTAGGTGATGCCATTCTTCAGAGACGTGTGAAATTGATAGTTTTCTAATTTTTATTCACGATCTCACATCTGAAGTTTAGTTTGATGATCATTGACAAAGCAACACATCATATTCCTTGGACTTGACTCCTATAATAATTTGGTATGTTATCTGGTCAACATCATCCTCCTATATTATCTTTCAGATTATCAGATTAGTGGGCTAAGGTACGATACTTTGAGTTCATTACATTGATTTGGAAGTAACAATATAATGTAAGGTTTTAACCCAAGTTAAATTTGGACCTTATTTATCCAATGAGATGCTGTGGTGGGGAACAGAGAGGATGCAGATGGGTTTCAGCGTCGAGAGATTGCGGTGCGGTGGGATTCGAGGAGCCGGAGAAATGCCGCCTCGACGAAAAACTAGGGCAAGGCGTGGAGACACGGGATTCGACGGAATTCTTATGAATCTCGGTTGGGAGGTATCACCGACGGTGGATTCGACGTCTAGTGGAGGAGGAATTCGGTGCCGACATCAGGGGACATCAAAGCAATTTTTTTAAAAAAAAAAATTCAAAATAGGAGTCGGTCTCCATATGCATCTAGGCATATGATATGAAATAATTTTTTGTAAAGGTAAGTGCGAACTTAGGGCATCATAGAATTGCGAAATTAGGATGTGTCGTGGGGATTTTTTTGCGTTTCTTTTTTTATTTAAAATGTGGTTCTTTGTGAAAAAAAAATCAAGATGTGTGTGGGGATTTTGCCTATTTTTTATATTAATTTTATAATCAATCTATTTTAAATATAAAATTTTTAAATATCTCTATTTTTAAAATTTCTCCTTTTATTTTACCTTCTATATACCAAATAAAATAAGACTTCAAAGAAGACACGAAAATTAAAAAAAAATGGAAATTTTATGTACATATACCACACATTTTTTATGCTCTTACATATTTAACTCTTGAAGTCTCTTTTTTTACTATTTTTTTGGGCAAAACTTTCAAGCACTAGTCTGATATGGCTCGTATATCTCGTATATCTCACAACCAGCATTTGATTTTTATATTTATAATACTTTAGTTTCATAAATTTATGCATAATATTATGCCTTTCTTTCCCTGTTGGGATCCATGTGGCGGCACTCTGTGCATTCTGCTTTAAAATGGGAAACATTTTCCTGTGCTGCAGTATGCGGGAACAATAGAGTAGTAAAATTTATTGCTGTCATTTTCTAATTATTTGGTTGCGTTACGCTTCATCTTATCACTGTTTCAAATTAGCCATGTAAACTAAACAAATCAATGCGCTATAATAGTACTTAAATCTCTCTTACTCCTCGAAATTTCGCTACGTAATCTGTATTTAATTTAATCGGAAGTTAATTTTATGATGTGTGCTGCCGCATTAAATCAGTTTTCATCTTGGTTTGGTTTTTGTCCCTCTGCAAAGGTTTTTGTTCTGATGACTTTCATCGACCGTGTTGATGACAATTGGCATCAAAATTAGCTTTTGATTGTTAGCATCGATCATGACCATGATGGCGTGATTTGTTGTAGATTTTGACGACGTACATTGATCTTATTGGTAATTGTATGCATTAATGTTGGTGATGTACATATTAATGTTAATGTTATAGATTAATCTTATTTGTTATAAATTTTGACAACGTACATATTCTGAAATTATTAGTGATGATTATTTTCGTTCATTTTTCTCTTTTTTATTTTAAAAAGAGTCGTCAGCTTGTAGATCGTCGTATATTTCTCTTATTCGAATAAATCTCGCTCCCGAATTATATCAGAGATTCGAAGAGTAGAGAAACCGAATAAGAATAGACATACGACAAAATGACAAACACGAGAAAAAATAAAACATGGAGAATCTACGTGCAATAAAACTCGCAAGGATAGATCAAGAATGTCTGCCCAAACAAAATCGGGCGGGGACACCTTACAACATGTTTGTACTGAGATCAATTTCTTTAATGATACATTTGTATGCAAGAAAAAATTTATGTGCGATCTCTTCAGCACAATCGTGTTGTATTGGTTGTACCGAAGTTATCAAAATTTATAAAGGCAATTAGGTGGCTTTGTACAACCGATACAACACGATTGTACTGAGCAAATTTGCTAGTCTCTAGTTATTAATCTTGTTATTCATGTCAGTACAACTATTCATTTTTCATTTAAAGGAAGGTAAATGAATGATGTAAATTCTTTGAAGAGGTAACTCAGTACAACCGATACATCATGGTTGTACTGAGCAAATTTACTTGTCTTCAGTGAGTAATCCTGTTATTTATGTATGTACTACTATTTACATTTGGTTTATAAATTAATGATGTAAATTCATCGAGAGATAACTCAGTACAACCAATACAATATGATTGTACTGAGCAGGTTTGCTAGTTTCCAGTTATTATTCTCACTATTTATGTCAGTGCTACTATTTACTTTTTTTAGTTTGTAGGAAGGTAAATAAATGATGTAAATTCATTGAAGAGGTAACTCAGTACAACCAACACAAACTGTGATAAATCTCCTAATGATACTTTTATATGCAAGGCTAAATTTATGTGTGATATCTTCAGTATAATCGTGTTGTATTGATTCTAGCAAAGCTACCAAACTTTATAAAGGTGGTTAGGTAGTTCAATACAACCGATACAACATAGTTATACTGAGAAAAATTTCTTAATTATAATTATGCATCAAATTTTATAAGAATGGTAGGTAACTCAGTAGAATCATGTTGTACATAATTGTACAGAGCTCCATTGTAGGTATCTTAATATTAATCACTCAGTTTTGTGCAATTATTTTGTATCACTTGTACCGATTAAAAAAATAGTTAAAAAAATAGATGCTTACTCAAAGTGCAACAGATATAAGAAATATGCTTAAAAATACTTATGCTTTGATTCTATATACAACCAAATTCATCTAGACAATCATGTTCTCATTCTTTATTACAACATCTAAATGTTCCTTATTACAAAATCATATGATTTTTTACCTTATTGTATTTGTGTTGTTATGCTTCTTTACAACTTAAAATTTGTTTCGCCTAATTATGTCCATCATCTCGGCGTAGCTAATGGAAGGACTATTTGTGTTTAATGATAATCTGAATTTCTGTTAAGCTGAATATATCATTAGCACATGATAGCAAAACATTGGAATAAAATTAAAATTCTTGCTACGAGACCTCTATAAACATTGAGATACGGTAGGACTTGTAGTAAACATTGGGGCATAAAAGAGAAAGGGATTGTTGTCGATGCATCTTCATGATCTTCAACTATTATTTAGTTATTTTTGTTTTCTGTTATAAAAACAGCTTGTGAGCTGCAAAAAAAAAAAAATTACAAAAAAATGTATCTAACTAATATAAAAATTACTCTTATTATTTCTTCTCCTAGTGAAATTTCAATCTTGGATTAGTAACACCCTTTGGTACCATTTTGGCTGAGCCTTTTGCCTGCACATCATCAATCTCAGTAGACTTTTTCCTATTCATAGACTTTGTCAATTGAGGCGAGTTCCCTCCATATATTCGTTCGATATCATCTAATAATTTCTTTAAAGTGTGTAACATATTTTGTTCTGCTTCTACATTTCTATGTGCTCTGCAGCTTAATTAATACAAATACTTACTGATCTGATTACGGAATATAAATGAAGTGGATAACCTATTACTTTCTTCAAACTCTCTAGTTTTTTTGTATAAGTAGTATCAGAGTAAATATTTTTCTTTGCTTTACAGGACCAACTCATTAGCAAATACTTTTCTAGTATTCTAACAACGTATCTTTGGCTCAAAAACTTGATACATAGGAAACAATGTAATTTAATCATCTCAAATATTTTGTAATTACACTGTACAATGAAACTAATTTTATCATATTAGACATTTCAAATGATAAAATTTTCACTGTTATCCAAGTTTCTAACCATGTATTCAGAAGAACTTTGATCAAATTTTTATGTCGTTCGTCCACATATATTCTTTTTCAAAGAAGGAATATAGCTTTCTTGTGTAGAATGCAGTGACTTAATTTAGTATTGGGTTGTTTTGTGCAACGGGAATAATTGTAAACTGGTCAAATTTAAAATCATCAACTTGTTCATTTGTTTTCCATGTATCCATGATTTTTTTTTAATCCCATAAATCAATCAGTTATAGAGCTTATGAGCTTAGAAATTACATGACATACATTATTTATAGACTCATTGCACTGTGTTGATAGAATTTTAATTCAAAAAGTATATTTATTGAATGTTGTAGACCACTTGATTTTAATTTTATGTAAAGTATTTTACCAAGAATTATCTTGGTTTAATCATTCAACCATCTTAGTCTATGGTTGTTCAAACTCCTCTTATGTATCATATTTACTCATGCATGTGTAAAATAGTCTTTTATTGTCTTGCTGTCATTGAAGCAATGAACTTTCGAAGGAACCTTTTGAAAGATATGACATTGGCATAATCAATTTTGAGTGCATAGCAACACATTCTATATGGCCTTTGTCATAGCTTGGTCTTCATCAATGAATATTGTTATAGGGTACTCATCATCCATTATGCGAATAAAAGTTTTGAATTGTCAGATGAATGTCTCAATTGTCTTTTCTGATAAAAAGGTTACTCTGAACAAAATATTTTACCAATGATAATTAACTCCCACAAAAGGAGCACAAGCTAAATTGTACTTATTAAATCAATAACTTATATAAAAAACTATGACATCTCTGAACCACTCGTAGTCAACCCTTGTCATGCCATTAGTAAAAAAAATTAGCTTGCCTATCTAATTCATGAACTTAGATATCCCATGAAAACAAAATATCTTCAGCATCTCTTTCCTTAAATAATTGCATTAGAGCCTTAATATATTTGTTCTCAATTCTTGATCTTTTATCTTTTTGTATATGATTATATGCATCTCTTCCTGTAAAATTTAGGTTCTTTATTCCTCCAAATTCCTCAACAAGGTACCAGAATGCCAATAGTTCTATTTCCTGCTTGTGTCAAAACATCTGCTTTGTCTTCGCTGATTCTCCAGTTTGAACTCAGCAAATGTTGATCAGTTGATATGGTAATTGAATGGTTGCAGTTTTCTATAAATTTATTTACAGTCCAATTACCTTAAAGATCAACAATAAATCTAAATATTGCCTAACAACTAGCCCTCGTGTCTGAATTCTAGAACTTCACTATGGTGCTTAGATTGGGCCTTTCTTAAAACCAGCGTTTGAGAATAAAAAATCCTTTGATTTTATATTCTTTGTATCTCGCCAGTAACACACATGGTCATTCATTACACT
>NEWO01000096.1:1632699-1686800 GCA_003013225.1 Phalaenopsis aphrodite
TACTTCCTGATTTTCCACAATGAAAAAATATTTTATACCTAATCCTAAAAGTTATACAGCTTATCTTATTTTTATTTCAAATTTTTGGAGGGTTTGCTTCTTTGATTAAAATGACGCGCAAATACCCTACGATGAGCTGAGTCAGGCAACACAGTTACTTACGTTGTTTATTATGAATTCTTTAAAATAAAATAATAGTAAAAAATAAAAATATGCGTGGCATATTTTGATGAGTCAGTCGCTCGATTGGTATCTCAATTCTTGTTCATCCAACTCCTGAGTCAGTTGACCTATGATCGATTGGTCGATCAGGATTTCTCAATTAGGACATGACCTAGAAGTATCTTTGTTTTTTTCTGATTGACCACATGTGCCTTATTTGGAACTACTCGATTCGCATGAGATCCGATCAAGGATATTTTGATCATGCATATTTTGGTTCCTTAATTCTCTCGTACATTGGTAGGCTATGCTGCGATAGGAATGAGAGAATTCAATACAATAAATAATGAGTTACCATCAAAATGACTTTAAAATGACGCGCCAATACCCCACGACAGGCTAAGTCGGGCCACGCAGTTACTTACATCATTTATTATGAATTCTTTAGAATAAAATAATAGTAAAAAATAAAAAGATACGTGGCATACTTTGATTGGCTTTTGCAAGTTGCGCAAAATGCCTTATCGGAACATAATAATTTTTCGTAAATATGAGTATGAATAAAGCTCACACACACTCTACTGACTTCCTAGTAAACAAATTCTTGCCCCCATTTAGTTCTATTGCAAAGTGTGCGGCATTACTTAGCATAAGGGGGTTATTTTTAAGCCACTATATAAATGATAGTTTTTTAATAATAAATAAATAAATAATATATCAATCAATAAATTATTGAAACTATATATTCAAAATTATACAACCTTTTTTTACTTTTTCAAATAATTAAAAATTATCCCTCGCATTAAATTTAGATTAATACTTCTTCTAAACAATTTTTAATTTTCTATTTTACTATAATGAAGTTGCTAATTATTTATATCAAAAGTAAATAAATATATTAATATTCTTTCTGTACTATATATTTAAAATTATAAAAAACTCCATTTTGAAAAGTAAACTAATTAAATATATAGAGTTGCAGTCAAACTTGATCCCATGAAGGTCAATGTGTTGCTTGTTTAAAAAAGGTAAATTTAATATATTGGGGAATTATTTTATTTTTTGAGAATTTATAAAGCTTATAATTAATATTATTTTTCAATAATACTCAATCAAATATTGAATCTGACAAATTTAATTATTTTTTAAACCATATTTTCTTACCTTAAAAAATAAAATGGGAGCTTACCTAAACTTGAACCAGGCAAATCCACCTAAGAGACAGCTAATTTCCATGGAACCCTGCAGAGCTGTAATTTCCACTCCAAAGGATGGTTACTTAAAAATCAAAACTCTGCTATTTTTCAAAAAATATTACATAAACTTTATATGCCTAAACCCTAAATCATGGACAACAGCCGCAATGCACTGATCGTGATGGTTGATCTGTGTATCGCGGCCATTGTCCGGACGTAACTCTATATCAAGACAATATACTCAAGTTTTTTTCAAGTAAATGGGGGTATTAAGAAGATTTATTAGAGTGCTTGAGGGTATTTAGAGGGTACTCAGAATATATTCGAGGATATCTAATCCGCACCCATAAATTATGCATCGTTCATTTACATACATATTAGATAATTCTTACATATTTACAAATCTCATATCTAAACTTACATATTTACATGCATCACATCTTAAATTTAAATATCACATTTAATTATTATTATTTTTTTAAAACAAAAAATAAATTTTAATATATAGATTTATGGCAATAAAGTGCTATAAATATGAATATAATTTTTTTATGCATTAGATATTTAAATAAATAACTATGTATGTAAATTTTTTTTTTTAATTTATGATTTTTTGATTGAAGGACTAAGTTCTCAACCGACATACTATTATAATAAATATATTTAATATAATTATTATTATTTAACTGGTATTTTTTGTCGTTAAATGAATCTTTCATTTGATGATAGATTATCAACTTCAATTATCTTACGTTGATTTATAGAATAAAAGGTTTTGTTTTTCTGAATTAAATGTAAAACCACGGTTTCGGCTCTCTAAATAATATTAAATATAGATAATAATTAAATATGTGGTGGAAAAGAGTAGCGGGACTTGGAAAAATTCTGAATTCTGAAGTTACAGAGATTTTAAAAGTGCGCAAAGCACCACAGGACGGGATTATCTTATAGCTTCTAATTAAAACTGTTCAGTATAAGCTTTAGTTTTCTTTTTTGTCCCCATCGTATATTCCCTCTCTGTTGCATCAGGCGGAATTTTATCCATCACAAATTCATAATTGTTTATATTTTCGGTCTTATTAGTTATGTTGGACTTATAGATGATGAATATGAGCGATTATTGCGCGTGCGTGTGCTCTCTGATCGCAGCCGATCAGGCTTCGCCTGTATGGCAGTGGAGGCGAAGCCTGAGCTGCGGCTGCGATCAGAGAGCGTATGCAGCTCTCCGCACGCAATAATTTTACGATGAATATAAGGCTTGCATTGAGGTAGTTATTCCGTGCGGACACCGCATGCAAAGATGCATGCGGTGTACGATCTCTATCGTCGATCACCACTTCGATAGGATGGTAGAGATCGGACATCACATGCAGACATCCACACGGAATAATTAATCCTTGCATTGTTGATAACTTGGACGAGGTTGAGAAGAACTTCGCGCTTTGCCCAACCAAACATTGAATTTTGAATTTAATATTAATACTGTTGATCGGAGTTATATGTTTCGCTGTTAACTGAAAAGTAATATTTTTTATATATAATTTAGTTATTATTGAGCTTAAATTTCTCTGAGGGTCACAATTAACAATAGAGTTTTTTTTTAAAAAGAGAAATTATATAAAAGTTGTAATAAATTAGGTATTTACATACATAGTTTTAATAACCACATTTACATTTAATGTTCATCTATTTATGTAAAGGATTAAGGATGATGTGAAATGAGTGTTGCATTCAGATTACTTTTTAATCGATTGATCCCTTATCAACTTGTTTTCGGATGTGCGGTCATTAATTATCTGGTGGGTCGAGTCCTCCTATCGGTTTATATTCTCATTAGTAATCCTTGAGTCCATGGACTTAAAATTTGTCTGGTGTGTGGATCATTTTGTTCTCGTTCAACTATTTGGACGTCATCCTGTCTTTTGGTTAGTTTATCATTTGGGCCGGTCACTCGATTGATATCTGAATTCTTGTTCATCCATCTCTTGAGTCGGTCGACCTATGATCGATTGGTTGATTAGGATTGCTCAATCAGGATATGACTTAGAAATATCTTTGTTTATTATGATTGATCGCACGTGCCTTATTTGGAACTACTCGATTCGTAGGAGATCCGATCAAGGATATTTTGATCATGCATATTTTGGTTCCTTAATTATCTCGTATATTAATAGGTTACGTTGCGATATGAATGAGAGAATTTAATACAATAAATGGTCAGTTACCATCAAAATGAAATTAATAATTGATACTTCTTTGATTTTTGTGCAATTGATTGCTATAACACGGTGTAGACGCCTCTCAAAGCTTGTCTGCTTCCTGCTATTCCTTGCTGCTCTGCATGAACTTTGATCCCCTTCTTTGTGTTGTGAAATTTAGAGCGAAAACAACGCAATTCCAGAAGAAGAACATAGAGATTTAACGAGGTTCGGCCAAGATGCTTACTTCCTTGGGAGTGAGCTGCGAATTTACTATTTCAGAGAAGTTAAATACCCATAGAGTTACACATCTATTTATAGATAAAACTCACAGATAATTACAAACATGTCCTCGCTCCCCCAACCCACTAATCCAAGAGACACACCTCTTTACACCATGAGATACACCTCTTCATTCCAGGAAACACACCTCTCCAAATCCAAGAGACTCCAAATTCTTGGTATATGAGTCATACTTAACAATTCTTACCTTGGCGAATATCCAACCCCTTAGGAGAAAATCTCTACCTTGCGAATATCCAGACCCATAGGAGAAATACATAATGAAGTTTCTTACACTGAAGTGGATTGGGCAACCAAGCTAGTTAGCAACTGCAAACATTCAACAAGTTCAAGTAACACAAGTGCTTGTTGAAAATATCTGGCTTGGCCTACAATTGTACTCATCAACAGTTTATAGATATTACCATCAGGTTTCATAGTTCGCAATGCCTTCAAAATTCTTTGTTGTGCCAACAAATCTTTCACCCTTATTTGTCACAATCCGAAGTTCTCTGTTTTATCGAACTTCATTATCTCGAATTTTGCACCAGACATTGTCATTTGAAATTGATCATGCAGTGAATTTTTCCTGTCATGTATTAAAACAAAACACACCACAAATAAGTTCAAATAAACCTAAAATTTCATCGGCCAATTGCATCAATTTTTTTGCAGTTTAATGTGATTTGCGAATCAAAATTTTCACACGAAGCACATTTCATGTTCGCACAAAAATTTGGCTGAAATACTGCATACACAAGCCAAACTCCACCTGTCACAATTTCTTCTGCGACAAACCTGCGAACAATCCGCGAAATTCATGAACTCTACCTGTCGCAATTCCTCCTGCGACAAACTTGCGAACTCTGCTGGCCGAGCACCACCTATTGCAACTGCAACTGCTGCAACTCTACATGCGACATACTTGTGAACTCCGTTGGTCGAGCACCACCAGTTGCAATTGCACCTGTCGCAACTCCACCTGCGACAAACTTGCGAACTCCGCTTGCCAAGCACCACTAGTCTCAACTGCACCTGCCGCAACTCCTTCTGCGACAAACTAGAGAACTTCACTGGCCGAGCTCCTATGTTCGCGTAAACTGCACGCGAACTCCAGTTCACGAACTCCACCTCGCTGAACACCGCGAAGGTTCGTGAACTAACACACCTCGTTTTCCGAACAATCTGCTTCGACTTCTTACTCGCCACGAACCGCACACGAACTTTAATCCTTCTTCCTGCTTCCTTTTTCCTGCATCGATCTCCTCCGCCCTAGAACCTAACCTCGCTCTGATACCAATTGTTGTGAAATTTAAGGCAAAAACAACGCAAATCCAGAAGAACACAGAGATTTAACGAGGTTCGGCAAAAATGCTTACTTTCTCGGGAGCGAGCGACGAATTCACAATTTTAGAGAAATTACAAACCCATAGAGTTACACATCTATTTATAAGTAAAACCCACAGATAATTACAAACACGCCCTCGTCCCCCCAACCCACTAATTCAAGAGACACACCTCTTCACACTAAAAGACCACATCTTCATCCCAGGAGACACACCTCTCCAAATCCAAGAGACTCCAAATTCCTGATATATGAACCACACCTAACACTTTGTTGGTCACTTCTATCTTGCGAGAACTTACGATAGATAAGGTAGCCAAATCCCAAACTTATATCCTAAACAAGGTCCTAATCCGAGCGATACCCTTAGAAGTGAGATGCAGGAAACATTGTGAAAACGGGTACAGGAAGAAGGTGACGGTAAAAAGGAGTATAGCCTCACTTTCGAGTTGTGTGACATTTTTCATACTTCTATGAGATTGTCCCAACACAATGAGGTAAAATTTGAAGTTCGGTTGTGCGATACTTAATATCAATAATTTTGATCGCTATGCATATAACTGCCCCTATTAAAATCATAATATGAGAGTAGAACAGTTATCAATAGCCAAAATCACCTTAATCCAATTCAAAATATTGATAATTTATTTCTCCCTTACGTGCCTTTAAACTTTTTTCATCCTCGGAATCAATTACCCTCAACTCTCACTCACACTTGATCGATTGCAAGTTCTGATCACAATCCTCATCCATGGGAAATATAAAAACTAAGACCAAATTGGCCAAATTATTATATAAATATAAATAAAATTTCTAAAATATTATTTCAGAAAAAAAAAGAGAAAAAAAACAAGAATTCAAGCCATAAATAAAACACCAGTAATTTTCCTGGAAGTCTACCAGTGCCAGAACACTGCATAATAAATTCACCGCTCTCGTCAAATCCATACTTCTTCTATATTATTATTTTATATTATGTGCTCTCATTAAGCGATTTTCTTAATCCGTGATTTCACCATCACGAGAGCAATGCTCTCATGACGGAGTCACAGCCGTACCCATCGGTCCTTTCCAAATCACGAAGCTTCCTGCTTATAATTAAGAAGTTAATCTCCTAAATTAAGTAGCAATTTGTAATTATACATGTATTTGAAAAGTGATAAAATTATTAGTATCATGCAAAATTCCTAACATAAAAAATTTGATATTTATATTTATAATATTTTGATGTTAAATAATTATGCATGAAAATAAATATTTCATATTTTTTATAATTATAGTAATATTTTTTATTTAATGTCATAAATTTGATTAATACGTTTCTTTTTTCTTTTTTAAAAGGAATAGTCAAAAGCTATTACATGAGCCTCCACTTTTAATATGTCTAATAATTGGAGTATTACCCTCCTTAAGACTTACGTTGTCAGAGGAGGATTAGAACCCCCAGCCTGAGGGGTCTTACACTAATGATGTCAACCAACAAAGGCATTGTATAAAATTTATGTGGTATATATGCAAATGCCCCTAATTAAAACTTGAAATTTATAAACCGTGTTGTGCTAGGTTTACTTACGTGGGTACATCCTCTCCTAAATTCCCATTAATAAATATGTTGTTTTGCAGATTTATAATGTGTGAACCTAAATTTTGATATTGAAATCCGCACAAGTAAAATGTTAGATACAAAAAGCGACAAATCAAAAGGATGGCCTACCAACATTTAATAAAGATTGTTACCTATAATCTCTATTAAATTTCCATTTTAAAATAGCCTCCAAGTGGACTCCTTCCATGTTGGCAAACTCTCCTGCACAAGGAACCTAGACTCGCATATCCTGATTGCCACATCATGCCTGAGCTCTTTGACCCAACATGGCTTCCGCCCCCACCTTCATTTGGTGGTCGTAAGCAGTGTTCCACTTCAACCGGGCACTTCCGCCTACATATATACAGCAATTCGCTGCAAGGATTCCAAGCAACTCAAGAAGTTTAGGCCTTCCTGAACAGAAGCATAACGAACCAAAAGTGAGAACCAGAGGAAGGTCATGGAAAAGAGCGGATCTGAGCTGGACCTGCCCGGATTTCGGTTCCATCCGACAGAGGAGGAGTTGCTCGAGTTTTACCTCCGGCGAGCCACCGCCGGCAAGAAGCTCAACTTCGACATTATTGGAACTCTCAATCTTTACTTGTATGATCCATGGGATCTCCCTGGTATGTCTTCGACGCTCTGTTCTGACTTGGTTGCACTAATTTGATTCGTTGGAGGGTTGATCATATGATTGTGGTTTGGTCATTGTCTGCAGCTCTGGCTAAGATGGGTGAGAGAGAGTGGTATTTTTTTGTGCCGAGAGACCGCCGGCAGGCCAACGGCGGGCGGCCAAATCGGACAACGGAGCGCGGTTTCTGGAAGGCCACCGGTTCAGACCGGCCGATTCGTAGCGCCGCCAATCCCCGGCGTCTCATTGGCCTCAAGAAAACTCTGGTGTATTACCGCGGCCGCGCTCCTCACGGAAACAAGACGGATTGGGTCATGAATGAGTACCGGCTCCCTGATGTCCTCCCAACCTCTTTCTCTGTACCTCAGCCTCCCAAGGTATGAATTTTGCTCTTTATAATTACACTATACTTCATGTCACAACAAACTATTATTGAGCGAGTTTCATCATTATATTTATAAAGATGTCTTTTTTGCAACAGGAAGACATTGTTCTATGCAAGATCTATAGAAAGGCAACGTCGCTGAAGGAGCTAGAGCAAAGAGCGGCATTGGAGGAAAGCAGAACCAGTGCATCGGCAACCTCCGCCGACCAAGATAACATGCACAAGTTTTCATATGACAATAATGAAGTGATCATGGAGATGAAGGCGGAGTTTGACGTGCCGCCGGTTGAGTTTAACAAAGAGGCGGCAGAGGTTTCTTCGGCGGCAAACATACCAACCACTGTGCCTTTGTTGGAGCCATCAGCAGCTGTCGAATGCCCGCCAGTTACACAAGAACCAACTGCCAGTCGTCCGCCACCGAGCCCGGCGGCTAAAGTCCCATCAGGCCGGCAGCTGCCGCTGCCGAGCCTGCCCGCAATTCAAGTTCCCAACCACAGCTTTGACCTGGTGCAGGACTCTTTTCTAAGTCAACTGCGGAGTCCATGGCTTGACCAGTGGTCGCCTTTATATGCAAGTTTGCTCAACTTTTGAACTCTGAAACGCGGAGGAAGTCTGGGTGTCAGGCGACTTTCTGTACACGTATATGTGCATATTTACTTCGTAGGTGGCCGTTCGATCTGCCAGAACTTGTGTGGATTTGTTCATATGTGTGCAGTGTGGAGGTGATGTAAAACTGAGTTTCTGAATCGAAGACGATGCGTTCCCTTTTATGGGATTGGTTTCATTGGATGGTTATGGGCTTTGTTTTGTTATTTTTAGTTTATTTTGTTTCCACTTGCATCTTTGTATGTACGCCTATTGTGTACAATATCTTTATTATTTTATCTAAATAAAAAATGTTCATAGTTTTCCTATTTTAAAGAGTTTATTAATTTCTTTTTGATTGTATTGATACTTCATAGCACAATAAGGTTATCATATAATGGCTAGGAATTTATTGCGAGAAGTTAATAATTTCTTTGTGTATTTAGGGTGTAGATCTACAAGGGATAAATAGGGGTGTTGGAAGAGCTTGTCATTCGTGAATATTAATCTGTGTTTGACACAATCTTTAAGCAAACGAAGTGGGCATTAATAGTTTCAGCTCGATTTTAAAAACAAAAAACTGAATACGAATGAATCTTTATTCGATCATGTTTAGCTTCATTAAGCTTGAATTAATTAAATAATTAAATAAATAGTATTTATTATAATTCTTTTATATTGGCTTTTTATGTTATAGTTAAAATAATATTAGATTTATTACTTTTTAAATCATGCAAATTAAATACGAGCTGAGTATTAGCTGAAATGAAAAGAAAAAAAAAACAGATTCCCATTAAGTCAAACAAAAACATTTTATTTACAGGTCATTTCCAACTAAAGAAAAAAAATCGAACAAACTAAACACAAGAAAGGACTTGCTAATGGTTGGGTCGTTTATACTCCTACGGTCAACCTTCTCTCAAGTAGTTTGAGGCCATATTCCCCATCTCTAATAATTTGAGTGAAAAAAATTACTTTAATCTCTCTTTAATATTAAAAGAATATATTCATTTCCATACATCATTTGAATGGGAAATATTAATCAATATTCATTTGATATAGGTTGTCATTTTTGAAATGCTGACGCCAAATTTTATGAAATTTAGTAACGAAATGAAAATATGACAACAATAATAAAAAGTAAAAGAAAAAAATCAGCTCTGTTGAGAAATTAGGGCGAAGAAAAATAGGAATAGACATAAATCCAGAAGAACACATAGTGATTTACGAGATTCGGCAAAGATGCATATGTCCTCGGGAGCAGAGCGGTGACTTCCTTTTTATTCCAGAAAAGAATACAAAATACAAGATTCAGAATATGACACAGGGTTACAAGCATGACATATATTTTATCCTATATTACAATATGTAATTACTTAAATTAACCCTGTAATAAACCACGGGGTGTTGCCCCTGCACTCTCTAACCCACATAATGAAACTCCCCCAATTGGACAAATCCTTCCGCTTCACTCCGCTCCAGCATCTGTTCCATTTATGATATATGAGACATACCTAATAAATCTCCACCTGGGCGAATATCCAGCCCCTTCAGAGAAATATATCATGGAGTTTCTTATGCACCAATGTAGGTTGGGTCATCATGCCGTCTAGCAATTGCAAACATTCAACAAGTTCAAGCGATGCAAGAACTTGCTGATAGTACATGGCTTAGTCAACATATCTGCAGTGTTGTTATCATATGATCCAACAAAGTGAACTCCATCTACAACTATACTCCCCAATAATTTATAGATATTACTTGCAGTTTATTTTTCTTTCATCACAGTCAGTGCACCTTTAACAATTCCGATGGTTTCCCTATCCCCATCCGCCTTATGAATAAAACCATTTCTATGTAAAGTGCCCAAGGAAATTAAATTTTTCTTCAAATATGAAATATGTCTGACCTCACATAATGTTCTAATAGTGACATCATACATTTTAATTTTGACTTCCTCAATACTAATAATATTGCAACATTTGTTATCACTTAAATAGACTGAGTCAGAATTAGTTAACATGTATGAAGTAAACCATTTCATGTTTGGTGTTATGTGATAAGAGCATCCTGAATCAAGAATCCATGCATCCATGAACTGAGTTGATGAAACTGAAAGCATATCACCATCACTGCAATCTGAATTTTCACTCTACACCATATTTACAGACTTGGATGATCCATAATCTTTCTCCCCAGTTTGCTTCTTAAGTTTTAGACAATCTCTCTTCATAAGACCTAACTCCTTGCACTTGTAGCAATGAATCGTCTTTTCGCCTCTAAAATTTCACCTTCCATAGCTCCCCTTCTCCTCTTTCCTTCCTCGATCTTGATTACTCTTAACATATAAATTGTCTCCATGAGAGCTTTCCCCTTCATTCTGCTTCCGCTGGTTGTGAGCCAACAATGATGTAATAATCTCATCAACTTTGATAGTTTCTTTCCCATATGTCAGAGTAGTCACAAGGTGTTCATAGGAAGAAGGTCATGAACACAACAGAATCATTACTTGGTCTTCATTCTCAATACTCATATCAAGCCTTGATAAATCTGTGATTATTTGATTGAAGTCATTCAGATGCTGCACAAGATCAAAACCTTTTCGCATCTTCAGCCCATACATCTTTTGCTTTAGATATAATTTATTCATCATAGATTTGGACATAAACTGAGTTTCCAATTTCTTCCATACCTCCCTTGGAGATTTTAGATTCATCACATGATACATAACCTCATCTGTCAGACATATGCGTATGGTTGTTGCTGCTCGTTGTTGCAATTCTTTCCATTCTTCATCCTCAATTGCATTTGGTTTTGCTGCCCACAAAACTTTCAAGACTCCTTGTTGAGCCAACAAATCTTTCACCATTGTTTGTCACAATCCAAAGTTACTAGTTCTATTGAACTTCACTACCTCAAATTTTATACCAGAAATAGTCATATGAAATTGATTCTGCAACAAACTCCTCTGCAAATTCCTCTACTGAATTTCCAAATTTCTTGAGCCAGAAATTGTACTCACTTTGATCCTGCCACAAATCTTTTTAAATAATCCATTAATTAAGTTTTCCAGAAAAAAGGACTTTTTCTTCGTTAAACTTTCCCATAAACCATTTTTCTTACACTTCCAAGAAAAGCTCACCTTTCTTTCCCGAAAAGCTTCACTTTCCTTCTCAGAAAAACTTTATTTTCGCTTTCCAGAAAAGCTCCTTTTTCCTTCCATAAAACTCTATTTACCTTTTCAGAAAAGCTTCGCTTCCGCTTTTCTTCCAGAAAAGCTCTGCCATCCATAAAAGCTCTGCTTACACTTTCCTTCCAGAAAGCTCTGCTCTGCTTTCCAGAAAAGCTACGCTTTCCTTTTTTGGCTCCAGCGCGATTCAACGATTCACACCGTCGTGCGAACTACTCCTCCGCGCAGCTTCAGAACTGAATCCCGTGAACGCCTTCGGCGTGAATTCCTGCGTCGGGGTGGAACTTCCGAGCAAAACTCCTTCCGCAAATTCCCGCGCACATCGTGCTCCTCCCACGTTTTAGAGGGAATATTTCCACTGGTGGAGATGGAAGATTCCTTAATTCTCCTCTGAAGAACAGCCTGCAGTGAATCGCCTTCGGCTTCGCATTCGCAAACTTATGTGATGGCGGCAGCATCCCGCGAACTATACTTCTTGCCTCCATCAACCAAACTCCCGCGAATGCCTTCAGTTTCACCTTCGCAAACTGGTCCTCCCGCGCGTTTTGAGCTTTTCGTAAACTCCTCGCTGCCTTGTCAAACAATCTGCAGCAAACCACCAAAGTTCTTTGCCGAATCGTTGAAGCCCCGAAATTCACCGAACTCCTCTGCCCTAGCCGCCAAATCTTCTCTGCCAAAATCTTCTTCATTCCTGCGCCGCCGAAATTTTTCTTCCCTGCCCTAAAACCACGCTCTAGTACCACTTGTTGAGAAATTAGGGAGAAGAAAAATAGGAATAGACACAAATCCCAAAGAACACACATAGATATACGAGGTTCGACAAAAATGCCTACGTCCTCGGGAGCAGATCGACGACTTTCTTTTTATTCTAGAAAAAAGTACTGAATATAAGATTCATAATCTAGCCTAAGGTTACAAATAAGACATATATATATATATATATATATAACTCTATAGCACAATATGTAATTATTTAAATTACCCCTGTACCAAACAGCGGGGTGTTGCCTCCACACCCCCCAACCCACATAATGAAACTCCCCCAATCAGACAGATAGTTTCGCTCCACTCTCTCGTGGGCTCCGCTCCGCTCCCATTTTTGGTATATGAGTCATACCTAACAAGCTCCTAAGAGAGTAACATACATCTTAATCTTATATAGAGGATGCAAAGGCCATCTAATCCCGGCTCGAGACGCATGAACCAAAAAGTGCTTGCCATATTGTTTATCTATTAACGGAAAACCTCAAAATAAGTACAGAGTTTGCTAACATTAACAGAAGCTAATTAGCTTAGGGTATATGCAATAACGCCTGGCTGTTAGATTTAAATCACTAGAGGGAAAGAAAGAAGGCTTCGGCAGCTTGTAAAGGGTGTAACACCAACTATTTGCTTAAAAAATGTTAGCAACTCTTACAAAATTGTTGCAATATCGCCGCAATGGTGTTGCTACTGTGAGAAAAGTATTAGGTTGCACTCACTCTGAACCCTTATGTCTATAATCTACCTGAGTTTTAAGGACTCATGAACTGTATAAACAATCTTTCATTCATCTATAAATTACCATCATTTTGTGCTAAACCTTCTTCAAAGTTCGCTGGATTTCACTAAAATTAAATGGAAAAATTTTTACCTGCGGATTCCACACATATGGATAGCAGCTGAGATTAACAGAGCGAAAAAAATAAAAAAAATAAAAAGACCTCTGCTGTATCACAGCGGCTGAACGAATGTGCGGCATCCGCACATAAAAATTTCTCAATTAAAGGTAATTAATTTTAATAAAAATAATTTGACCTAATTAATATAAATAAGCTAACTAGTACCCATCTAAGTCTTATATCTTCAAAAGACCATAAGCCATCTATTCAATATCTGCTTATCATCCATGGTTTTAGTTCATCTGGACTGGCTTGCCCAAACAAAATAGAAAAATGTTGGTAACCAGTAATACCGAAGGATTATAGTACCTATTTCATACTATTTTTTGTTTTCTTACGATGCTCACTCAACCCGTAGTATGAAACATGTATTTTTTTTCATTCTCACTATTTCGGTTGTCCTCTCTCATAAATAAATAAATAAAAGTTTTGTTAGCTCTCCTACATTTAGTTAAATTCATTCCAATATTGGGTTTTTAGCAACACCACCCAAATAAGGCATTGTAAGTATTAATTTTGGAACATTATATGGCACAACATTATCATTAAACTCAACGAGAGGCTATGTGCTAGGTGGTAAATTCTGAGTATTAATATATGGAGTAAGACCTCGATCTCTCACTGGAAAAATTATTGCATACGGGCACCGTATGTATCTCTGCATGAGGTGTTCGATTTACGGTCAAGATATATTTAAGTTTTTTTTTTAAAAAAAAATTAGGTGGGATCCACCGAAATACATCATGACCGTAGATCACCTGATTTACGGTCAGGATCGACACCGCATACAAGATGCATGCGGTGTTCGTCCGTATGGAATAATTTTTCCTCTCACTGAGACACCAAATCATTTAAATGTATAATCACAAAATAATGACAAAATTTGTTAGTAATTTAGAAACTTTAATAAATAAAAATTTAATAAAGGAAATATATAATTCAAAAGGAAACATATGTATCAATGAGTCGGATTCCATCATCCAAATGAAAAGCAAACTCATGGAATAATTACGGCTTGGATCCTTAGTGTTGCTATAATCATACTACTAAGAGTCAGGATGAACATGAGTAGAAGTGGTTTCAAGCACTCTATTATCATCCTCTCTGTGTTAGATGACCTGCCTCCGATAATATTTCTCTTAAGCTCACCTTAGTAAACATTCTCCTATCATGTCTGTAAACATACAGATGGATTAGTAAAATTTAAGTATTTATATTGGTATGCGCATTCAACAGAGGCATGTCTGCAAGAAATAAGTAGGAACACATTAGTGTTGTAATATTATAATATTGCATGAACAAATTAGATTACGTGTATATCTTGTTCATATGAGCGTGCAATCAAAATTTTAAATAATCATGTCCATGAGCCTCTTTTTGTAGTGTTGATATAATAAAAAAATATCTCTTGGTTTAACTTTCACAACTAACTTTTAATTTAATGCAATGATCTATGCTTGCTCTGACTCTAATTGGGCCCATGTTACCATCATTGTGTTCTTCTTAGTAAGCCGATTAGTTTAGTTGTAAGTTTGTTGAAATCAGAGTTCTGAAAGATTTTTAATCAAATTTGAATATTTTTTTTTTGCTTAAAAAATTATCTTGAGATTTGTGCCAAGCCTCGAGATCTTAGTTCTTATTATCATCATAATTTTTTATGGATAGGTGGTGGAAAAGATAATGTAACCTGAAAGCCTAATGAATATCCCAAAATACATCTTAGAAGGGTAAGTTGTAAACATAACCAAATTTCTTAGAAAAAAATGACAATAATAAAATATATAGTAGGTGCTACGTAGTAGTCGCGAGTAAGGAGATACACGCATAATTAAAAATTTTTTAAATACGTGGCTAGTTTTGTTTGTAATTTTAAGCAACAAAGATTACCTACCCATCTCTTCATATGAACTATACCAATACACCAATTGACGTGGTATATATATATCAAACAGGAGAACGATCGACTAAGTAAAAAATAGAACGAGAAAAATCACACAAGAAAAGAGCACACAAATTTACGTGGTTCGACAAATTGGCTACATCCATGGAGTTGCAGAAGATTTTACTACTTGAGGAATTTACATCAGTCGATCACCTCGACTTACAAGAGTAATCTCACATTTCCACTTAATTGCTCTCTCTCTTCATCTCTCTCTGATCTTCTCTCTCTACACCGAGATACACCGAAGAAAACAGACTTACAAGAGAAATAAACTCAATTTCTCTTTTGCCACAAGTCACCACGAAAAAGCCTAGGGAGAACAATCTTCTTCTTCTTTCTTCTTCCTTCTGCCGCAAAAAACTACTTCTTGCACTTCTCTTCCTTTGCCTCGAGGAAACCTTCCTCTATCCCGAGAAAAATCGAAAAAAATATCGTGACTTCACATAACCTCCAAATCAGAAGGAGAGCCGCTCTTTTTATCACGAAGAGAAGGGAGCGAAGGGATGCTTCGCTTCGCGAAATAGAACAGGCAGAATGATTCACGTCGGGCGGGAGGCGGAAGACGCGATTCTTCGCTAAAATAGGAGCCAGAGCAGCTCTCTCGAAACAGGAGGAAACACGACCCTTCGCGAACAGGAGCGGGTGTGACAATCGGGAGAGGGCACGCCGTTCGCGATCGGTAGAGCGGGAGCGGGAAGGATCGCGTCAATTCACGAACGTGAGTAGGCGTCATTCGCGATCGGGAGTAGGCGCTATTCGGGACTCCTGTAGCGGGCTCCAACACTAACATCTTCAACTCACCATACATCTTACTAAAATTTAGCAAACATATAATATATACAGAAAGATACATGTATAGACGTTCACGTTGGTGCAAAGTAACAAATGATTATACAACACACACACACACACACACACACANATATATATATATATATATATATATATATATATATATATATATATATATATATATATATATATATATCTATATATATCTGTGTGTGTGTGTGTGTGCGCGCGCGCATGCTATTGTTGTTGCGAAATCTAGATATACACCAGCCAGTTGATGTGGTATATTATAAATCAAATAGGAAAACGATCGATGAAGTGAAAAATAGAACAAGAAAAATCACACCAGAAAAGAACAACATAGTGGAACATACAGATTTATGTGGTTCAACAAATTGTCTACGTCCATGGAGTTGCAAAGGATTTTACAACTTGAGGAATTTACACCAGTTTATCACCTCAACTTACAAGAGGAATCTCTCACTCTTCGTTGCTCTCTCTCTTCTTCGCTCTCTGTTCTTCTCTCTCTATATTGAGATACACCGAAGAAACTCTACAACGAGATACACAGAAGAAGACAAACTTACAAGAGAAATAAACTCAATTTCTCTTCTGTCACAAGCCACCAAGAAGAAGCTTAGGGAGAACAATCTTATTCTTATTCTTTCTTCTTCCTTCTGCCGCAAGGAACTGCTCCTCCTTGCACTCCTCTTCCTCTGCCCCGAGGAAACTTTCCACTATCCCGAGGAAACTGAAGAACTCAAACCGTGACTACTAAACCCAAGGAAAGTCATCCGAAGCTTTTATAATGAACATGAGGGAGCGAAGAGATGCTTCACTTCATAAAAGAGGAAGGCGGGAGTTGTTCTTTGTGGAGAGGTGTGACTCCCCAAAGCAAAGTAACCGCCCAAGAATAGTGGACTTGGTTCTATCGTTTCTAACAATTCTTCCACTTAGAGACCGGTACATAGGCTGCAACATCTGCTTCCTCAAACTGATATCCTTCGCTGACAGTTTCGCTTTTTTCTTCAACATGTATCATCCACCTTGAACCCTCCAACTCTGCAACTCAAAGCCTCTATCTTCACTCCAAAAGACCAACTGAAGCTGTGCACAACTTTAGTTTCTCAAGAGTAACACCCTCAGTTAAGATATCAGCAGGCTCCACATAGCTTTGCACCTCCAAGCTATTTCTTGGGTTACTTTTGTCTCTTCTTACAACTCTTACTGCATGAGCAACATTTCGTCTCTGCTGAAAGCCTTTTTCAACAAGTTTAGCCTTGTACCTCTTACTGACATCACACTTAGTCTTCACTCGGTACACAAATTTGTTGTGCATGCCTTCTTCCCTGGTGGAAGTTCTGCCAACTCCCACTTGCTCAAACTTTCATCTTGCAAAATTTTTTCATAGCTCTGTGGTTCTTCAACATCTGCCTATGGAACAATTGGAATGGGTGTCCCGGACCCACTTTCCTCTTCACTTTCATCACTGCTCTGTACTGTGGCCTCTGGTAGATTTACTACCACATTCAAAGCCTCTGAATCCAATATCAAGTCTTCAACAAAACTATGAACTGCCAACAATAGTGCATCCTGTGATTCTCTAGATACCGCATTTGCACTATCATTCTCCATCTTCTTAGGATTCCAGCAATTCTTCTTTATGTGGTTAGTCTTGCCATAATTCCAATAGGTTGTCATGTCATCTCCCTCTGAAATCAACATTCAGTGCCGAACTCGAACCTGAGACCTCACCTGAATCTTTCTTGCGAACTTTCCCAACCAAAATCAAATCACGAATATCTTTGTATTTCAGTTTAGATTTATCTGTAGTACTGCTAACTGTTATCCTCATGGCTTCCTAACTATCTGACAATGACGCCAACAAGATCAATGCACATATCTCATCATCAAAATCAATTTCCACAGACGATAATTGATTTGTGATACTATTGAAAATATTCAGGTGTTGAGCAACAAAAACACCTCCGCCATCTTTAAATTGAATAACTTCTTCATCAAGTGCACCTTGTTATTTACCAATGACTTTTCATACATACCTGATAAGACTCTCATGAGATATGCAGTCATCATTTCCTTGACAACGATGTGTGCAATGAACCTCGATAGGGTCAATCGAATAACCCCTAGAACTTGTCGATCCAACAAATTCCATTCAACCTCGTCCATCATTTCAGGTATTTTCCTCAATAATGAAAGACGAAGTTTCTTCCCATAAAGATAATCCTCTGTCTACATTATCCAATAACCAAAATCTGTACCATCAAACTTCTCGATCCCTAAAACCTTCACTTAATCTGCAACCATCATTCTTCCTCAGATCTGAAACCACGCTTTGTTACCAGTTTTTATTGTTGTGAGATCTAGATATACACCAGCCAGTTGATGTGGTATATATATAAATCAAACAGGAAAACGATCGATGAA
The DNA here is from genome assembly GCA_003013225.1 of Phalaenopsis aphrodite. Classification (NCBI taxonomy): domain Eukaryota; kingdom Viridiplantae; phylum Streptophyta; class Magnoliopsida; order Asparagales; family Orchidaceae; genus Phalaenopsis; species Phalaenopsis aphrodite. Next base: position 1,651,102 of record NEWO01000096.1, read on the forward strand.
GTGAAAAATAGAACGAGAAAAATCACGTCAGAAAAGAACAACACAGCTGAACATACATATTTACGTGGTTCGACAAATTGCCTATGTCCACGGAGTTGCAAAAGATTTTACTACTTTAGGAATTTACACCAGTCGATCACCTCGACTTACAAGAGGAATTTCTCACTCTTTGTTGCTCTCTCTTCTTCTCTCTCTGTTCTTCTCTCTCTATATCGAGATACACCAAAGAAACTCTACACCGAGATACACCGAAGAATACAAAATTACAAGAGAAATAAACCCAAATTCTCTTCTGCCACAAGCCACCAAGAAGAAGCCTAGGGAGAACAATCTTCTTCTTTTTCTTTATTCTTCCTTTTGCCACAAGGAATTGCTCTTCCCTGAACTCCTCTTCCTCTGCCCCAAGGAACCTTCCTCTATCCCGACGAAACCGAAGAACTCAAAGTGTGAATACTAAACCCACGGAGAGTCATCTGAAGCTTTTATCATGAACATGAGGGATCGAAGAGATGCTTCACTTCACAAAAGAGAAAGGCAGGAGTGGTTATTTATGAAGAGACGTGACTCTCTAAAGCAAAGTAACCGCTCAAGCATAGTGGACTGGGCTCCACAGTCTCTAACACATGCACCTGAACCGTGGACACGAATTTTAAAGTTTAGTCAAATTTCAATAGTGTGCTCAAGTTATAAGTATTTTATTTTTTGAAACCCGTCTTCTTTTGAACCATTAGAATATCTGAATTAAGGTCAATTGGGCCTCAAACTTTCTAGCTCGTCCTTTACTTTGAACAAGTAAATGATTCATAATATGATTTTAGAAATATGTGTGTTTTCTTTTTTATTTTCTTTCTCTTATCATATATATATTTTTTATTCTTAAATAAAAAATTTATAAAATTAGGAAATCCACCAATGGAAAACAAATTTCATTCTAAATGAAAATTGAAGTTCTATATTATATTCATCCTAATAATTTCTTTAAGAAGTTTTAATATTAAAAAGAAAGAAGTACGAAGAAATAAAAAAAAAATAACAAAGATGATAAATCTTAGTACTATAGAAAATTGTTACAACAATATTAGTACTATTTTAGAATATACTATATACTATAAATAGTCTTCCTAGTACTAGTAAGAGTACTAGAACACTTTTACGATTTCATACTATAAATCTATACAGACTAGATACTCTAATTTTGACTCTACTTTACTAGACTATACTAAATTTATCAAGCATAGAAATAGAGACTCTAAGATTCAATTAATAAATATATAATATTAAATGAAAATAGAATATATAGAATATTAATTCTATAATTATTAATTTAGATATGGTTAGATATAGATAATATATATATTTTTCAATAATTTCTAAGATAACCTATCTATTAGAATCTTATCTAATTTCTAATAATTAGGAGTGACAATGACAATTACTCTTCTCGTTTAAATAAAAAAATTATTAGTCAGAACAGAAGAAGTAGTGGCCCGACCAATACTTATACTTAACTAGGCCGAGAAAATAAAGTTTTGATTTTGTACAAAATAAAAGAAGCAATGTATTCTTTCTATTTGAAAAACCTTTTTTGAATCATTGAAGTAAAATCAAAATTGTTATCAACCTTGACTTCACATGTTAAATCACACACACACACACACACACACACTATATATATATATATATATATATATATATATATATATATATATATATATATATAATATTTTCTTAATAATAAAAATGTTATATATAATGAGTTTGTACATTTTAAGATTAATGTTGATCTTTAAACATACTAATATATGTTTTGTACTTCAATCAATCAAAGTAGTTAGTGAAAAGTGGAAATTAATTTTCGATATAGTGATTAAGGGATGGAAGTGCTATTTAATTTCTTTTATTAAATAGCACTTCATACTATTTTTTTCTTAGTATGATAAATTTAAAATAAAACTCGATAATAACTGCTCTTCATACTATTTTTTTCTTAGTAGGATCGAGTCAATGCAGCTCAACTTTTTTTTAGTTATTTTTTCTTAATAAAAAAAGAAGGTTACCAGAGAGAAAGAAACTCTTGCATGCACGAGACGTATGACGTCGATATAAAGCTCACACGTGTCTTCTGTTGTTCTCACGTAATTGAGCTATTTTATATAGAATATTTATTATTTGAAGGATAATACGCAATTATCATATCATATCACCTAATTTATTTAATTTTTTCAACTGAGACGACTTAACGGGGAACTTAAAGCAACCTGCACGGCAATCACATACGTACATTTAAGTATGATGGCTAGCGTTTCTCACTTTAATCACTAATCAGCTAATGTTTATGTTACAAACATTAATCATTATATTATTCCGTTAGTGTTAATAAAGCCTTAAGAAGGAAAATGACTTATTTTTGTGATTCATTGTGTTTGGAAGTGTGAGAAGTCTAACTATATTCCATTATATTAACTCTCTCTCTCTTCTCCCCTTCTCTCTCTCTCTCTCTCTCTCTCTCTCTCTCTATATATATATATATATATAAAGTTGATCGTCTTAACTAACCGGTAGTGGAGCAGCATATGGAGTACTGGACCACAACAGCAGGCGTTACCTGTAGCAAGAATATTTTGGATCCCAACTACCTCATCATAACAGCAAGATATTTTCCTGGGCACTAGAAGACTCTTCTTTCATATATATAGATAGTGACTGTTGCACGTACATTTTAGTTTTGAAGATGAAGGAATATTCTATCTATACTTTTCTGTTATGTTTTATCCTTAATTCCTGTTCTTCTGCAGCTCTCCGAAAACCACTGGTATTATGGTATCAGAGTTTCTTGTGCACCCAATTGCATAGACTTCTTCTTAGGCCTCCCTTCGCACACCCCCTTTGTCTGTCTTTTCTTTATCCTTACCTTACCAGATGGCAGATTCACAATCGTCAGAAACTCACAAGCTCTCTGAAGGAATGGATCAAACAGTAAGTATCCCTCCCAATCTCAAATTTGTCATGAACAGCTTAAAAAATGTTACCCACAACCAACAATCAGCTGAAAATTATCCTTTATGGAGAGCACAAGTTTTCAAAATCTTGTTCGCCAATGGATTCCGAGGCTTCATAGATGGCAATATCCATTGCCCACCCAAATTCCTTCCATCCACCACTGAAAGCTTAACCCCTAATCTTCTTTATACGACATTGTGAAATAAAATTTAACTACTGCACTCTACTCCGTCATCTCGTAACCAGTTTTACCATATATTTTGTATCTACCACAACTACTAAAGTATGGAACTCCATAGCCAAAAACCTACAACCAACCAACAGATCTCAATTGATTCAACTAAAAAATAAGCTCCATACCATGGCTATGGGTAACCAACCAGTAGATCCCAGTGGTCAACACTGATCGACAATGGTCGATAGTGTTTGAAGGTGGTCAGCAGTGGTTGACGGTGGTAGACAACGGTCGACAGTATTCGAAGGCGGTCGACAGTAATTGACAAAGGTTGGTGGTGGTCGATTGCGGTCGGGGGCTGGCGTAGCTCCTCAAAATTTCAAGCTTCAAGCACTCCTCCCAAGAGAAGGGTGAGACCCTATTTATAAAGTTCTAGATGCAACTAAGCAGGAATATGAACCACTTTGATCGAATTGTCCGAAGAGTTTCCTTTGATCAGACAAAGGTTTATGGACATTATTAACAATGTCAGAATTGAGTAATCTTGGGCTCGATCGATTCGTCTTGTCGAGAAGATCGATTCGACTATAAATTTTCTAGATTCGACATTCGTTTAATGAGTTTTTATCAATATTTGAATATTTTTTGTTCAAAAAGACGCCTCGAGATCAATGTCATGTCTCGAGATTCATGTTAGATGATAGAGATTTGCTAGTGATGTATGAAAACATATTCTATTTTTTTAATTTATATAGTTTTTTAATATTTTCAAACATTGTTATTTACAAATCAAGGACCCTCTTTCATCCATTCCTCAAATTATAGCTCAAATATCAAAGGTCGTGATAAAAACTCAGCCCATGTTTTACAATTTTATCAAATTCACAGTAGTTTGATCGTGACATGCACAAATGCAACAGTTTCATAATTCAAAAAATCAACTTTCAGCTTGATTTGTAAATAGCAATGTTTCTTGTTATCTATATGAAATTATCCCTAAAAAATAGTTTTGGAAGGGCCTGTGTTGTATACTCCATTACTGCTAGCACAAATCTCAAAGTAATCACAAATCTAAGCATGATGGTCGGGCTAATGAAACGATATGCCGAACGAGCATGGTCAGAACCAGCCGTTCAACAACCAACCATTCTATAGGGTCGGTAGACCCACACTGTTGAGGGATTCGACCGACAGACTGCGCTTACGGCCCCAGCTATCCAAACTTCTTTCAAGGGCGTTCGATCACAACTAGTCAATTGGTCTGCTTCGCCTCGACAAAAATGATCTCCACACAACCAATCGCTTTGGTCAATCAAACTAAAATGCACCAATTCACTAATGACCATTGTATTATTCTTAAATTGCAACACAAATATTGCATTAAATTAGTACATTAACTGCATCAAGGGCGGTTTGTATAACCATTCCATTATTTCTGTAATTGTACACAAATGCCCCGTACAAATGGGAGGTTTAAAGATAAATGAGAAGAACCCCTCACCCACCTTCTTTCTCTCCTTCTCCTCGCCCCAACTATCATGGTGTGTTTTATTTGAAAGACAATTTAAGATTCAACAGTCTCGATTCATGTTCGTCTCATTAAAAAAATATTGTTGTTTGTATCCAACTCGTTTATTCATTGAGCTCAAAAAATTTATTCGTGTTCAAGTCGTTTGCATAGCGAGTCGAACATGAGCTAATCATGAACAACAATAAATCATATTATTTATATTAAAATGTTCATTTAAATAGAATTATATATATAATGTTTTTAAAATTAATTTATTAAAAAAAACAGTGTAATTGTTCGGAGACAAAACGAACTGAACAAGAACGAACAAAATTTTGTTTGTGTTCGGTTAGTTTATATATCGAGTGCAAAAAATTTATTCATATTTGACTCATTTGCTTAGTGAACTAATCGAACACGAGTTACTTAACGAAACAAACAAGAGCCATTCACGAACAATGAGCCATTTCGACAACGCTACCCATGCCTACCTTGGGCACTACTAAACTTAAGTTTTCATTAGATTTTATAAAAAAAAAAAATTTTTTTCAACTCCAAGTATATGTCTGGTTTTAAATTCTGGATAATCCTATTCTCGCGTCAAATGCTAAACAATCATTACTGTTTGGGTTTAAGTTTCAGACTTCTTTACTACTTCTTTATACACGTCAATTTCATTCATACAAAAATCTACAAGATGAATGTAATCCTCGTAAAGATTCTGTAAAGCTCAGTATAGGTTTTGTAGTGAGTTTTAACCCTTGCGATTATATTTTTCTTAAGAAAAATATTATACCCATAAACCATTATCTAAATAAGAAAAGAAAGATTTACATACATACCACTCAATTCTTATGTATTTACATATGTAATTCCTAAACTTAATTTTTTACATACCAACCACTTTATAAATGTATGAAAAGATATATTTCACATTTTAAAAGTTAAAATAGGGTTATTTTTATTTGACATGAAAGATTTAGGTAGCAAAAATATAACAGCAAAGTTTAGGTGTTAGATATGTAAATTAAGTTGGGTGAGTGACCATGATGAAAAATAACATGAAGCAGTAGACGTAGAATCTAGTCGATGGGGGCCAGGCCACAATGATCTCATTGGGGACAAACCACGCCTAGGTGGATGAAAGACAACTAAGTGGACAAAAGGAAAATAACGGTAGAAATGCTAGTGATAAGGCTGGTTCACACATATAGAATAAGCTATGTAACTAATTGGACAAGTGTTCTATTCTTTTTTGCTCAGGCTGCTTAGGTTGTTTAAAACATGGGAGTGGATGAATGAGAGAGGATAGTATAGATAGCATGTTGTAGGAGTGTGAAAGACATATGAGAATTATTTGGTTTTCCCTTTTTCTCAGTCTAAAAATTCTTTCTTCCTTCCTACAGCTACCTTTTCTCCTTCTCCTACCTCAATGCCTATTCTCCTATTGCTCCTTTATTTCCATCTAATCTGCTCTGTTTCAGGTTATCTAAGGCAAAAAACTCCTAAGAGGAACAATCAGAACATGAGAGAATATTATGCAGACTTCATGTACAATATTGTTGTACGTTGTTATTTAATATGTGTACAACAACATTTACGGTGTACAACAATGTTGTACATAATGTCTATATGCATACAAATCTTGTACGTAATAATTTTTCATCAATTAAACATTATGAAGTTATTTATTCTGTAAAAATATAAAATGGCTCTCAAGTCATCGTCAAATTCATCGACTCTCTCACAAATCAAATCCATACATTCTTGAATAGATGACATATTCTCTCGGTATGTATTTCATGTTTTATATAACTTCATTTCATATAAGTTTTATTGAATTTAAATATATAATTTACTTGCTTTTGAAGAATTTAGAAGAATTATTCTTGAACTTCTTCAAGAATATTTGTTCTCATTTCATGTTGATGAAACCAAGAGCTCCATCAAAAGCACAATTTATGTTGAAAATGGTCCAATTTAACCTTTTTTTTTTCTCATCACAAACTGTCATTTTCCTTATTTTGCATTCAAATATTTATTAAACGAAAACAAAATAAAAGCATTGATGAAATAATAGTTTAGAGACTGGAGATGGACGTTGCATGTTGTATGAGATTTTTACGTAATATCTTTCCTGTCGAGCTCTTCGGTATTGCCGATACAAAATCCACGCGCCTAAGTTTTTTATAAGGCGCTACTTGATTTCTTATGAACTCTATTACCATCGACTCCGATAATTTGCTGTCTTTGCTCCTCACCACATAACCTATTGGATACTGCCCAACCTTTTTGTCTGGAAACCTGCACCAACCAGTTTGTTAATAATCATTAGTCATATCAAATTCCTTTAAAAATGTCACAAAATATTTCTCACTAAATTCTAAGAAGGAAAATTTACATAATACCACTCAATTCCAGAGTATTTACATATCTAATACCTAAACTTCAATTTATAGATGCATACCACATAGCTATGCATGATAATCTGTATTTTCACTTTTAAAAGTTGTTGTTTTGATGTGATATAAAAGATTTGGCTCATAAAAATGTGAAAAAAGTAAAATTTGTATGTTATATACATAGGAATTATGTGGTATGTAAATTTCTCATATGTAATTTTCTTATACTATAAGACAGAGTGTTTTCTTTTTAATAATTATTTTCATATTGAATGACAAAAAAAACACTAAGATTTACTCATAATCAATCAACGTTAAAGACAAAATTAGCCGTAAATATTACGGGATCACAGCCGCATCAACAATCTCAGGATGCTTTAGCAACAAGGCTTCCAACTCTGCAGGAGCCACCTGATAAACTCAATCCGAGCATGAGATATGATCAACCGGCTGAAAATTATGCCATAATTAAATTTTACCCCGCAATGAACGCCCTGATGAAACTCACCTGGTATGCCTTGTACTTTATCAGTTCTTTGATGCGATCAACCACAAAGAGATAGCCATTCTCATCAATGTAACATAGGTCTCCTGTTCTTAGCCAACCTTCCTTGTCCAGTGTTAATTCGGTTGCCTCCGGGTTCTTAAAATAACCTATACTTTCATTTAAATGTTATATGAAAAAGCTATCTCTAATTTCATGGTGATAGATGTGATGCGAAGGATTAGGGAGATAAAAATTTTAAAAATGCAAACTTTAGTTAAAAATTTATTGCAAACAGATAAGAACTCACCTTTCATCACGTACGGCCCGCGTAACCAGAGCTCCCCCTTCCGATTAACCGGCAAGAACTCCCCGCTCGCCGGATCCACAATCCTCGCTTCAGTATTCGGCACCAGCAGCCCCACCGACCCGTACCGCCTGCTCTCCTCCGCCGTAATAATCGACGATCCCATCCCCGTCGCCTCGGTGAGTCCGTACGCCTGCAATATATTCACCTCTGGAAACTTCTCCCGAAACAGCTCCACCATCTGTCTACCCAGCGGCGCGCCGGCGCAAGTCACCTTCTTCAAACGTCCCAACGATAAAACCTTCTCCGACCCCACCATCGACACCAACACCGGCGGGACCGTCGCAATATCTGTTGCACCGTAATCTGCCGCTGCTCGGAGCATCTCCTCCATGTTAAATCGTGGGGAAATCACCACCGTCGATCCCGTTGTCAGCACCCCGATCGCATATCCTACCATGCCGTATATGTGGAACATCGGCACCGTGCAGATAAACGTTTTCGACTGGATTCCATCGGGTTGGTATCTCGCGTGTAGAATCCGAATGGTGGCGATCAAGTTCCGGTGCGTGGAGATTACCCCTTTGTTTTTGCCGGTGGTTCCGGAGGAGTAGAGAAGCATCGCCGTGTCGTCTTGGCTCATGGGTTCGCGCGGCGGCGAACGCTGGTGGCTGTTTGTGTCGGGCAGCTGCTTGAAAGGTTAATATAATCGAGATCATGGAAACAGGGATTATTGCGTGCGGACATCACATGTATCTCTGCATGCGGTGTTGGATCTTGGCCGTAGATCACGGTGATCTACGGTCAGGATTATTTCCGTTTTTAAAAAAAATATAAAAAATTTTAGGTGTGGCTCACCGAAATACATCAGAACCGTAGATCAGGTGATTTACGGTCCGGCGGTGTCCGATCCGTAAAGAATAATTTTTTCATGGAAACAGATCTCAATCAAACTTACCTTCAAATTACAAATTTAAAGTTTTTGCTTGATTTAATTCTGATTAATAATATTTTTTTGAAATATTTTTAAAAATACCAGGCGAACAATTAGTTGAGGACATGTTAACGCAATTTTGTTCAGGAAAAATTTAGAATCGTTGAATTAATGTAGAGATGAGTAAAATGCATCCCTTAGTCCCACACCACGAAATTAAAAAATATTATTTTTCTTTAAATAGAAAAACAAATAAGAGAGGTTTTGTGGGTGACATGTGTGATATTTTTTCGTTTGTAAATTCATATTTTATTATGTATTAATGATAACATTACACTTGTGGAAGATAATTTGTTGTGTTTTTAAGGTTACAAAGGATTAAATCACTTGGAAAAGTAAAAGAAACAAATTGGGGGGCCAAAAGAGGGAAGAAAGGAATTCTTGCTTGATGCACCCGCACAATGTTATACTCGCGCCACTCTATGAGCATACCCATACCTAGGATAGTGAACCAACACGCAAGGCGAGCATGCCCGCACTACTCCGTTGCCAAGGACTAACACACTCAAAATGGGCACGAGCGGGGGTGCGCCCCGTGTACAAAAAACAAAATTGAAAGCTTTCTTTCATATTTGGATGCTCTAACTATAAATATGTTTGTTTGCACAATCAAAATAACTCTTAGACATTGTGGAGGGTGATTCTCTTCAGGTTTTAGTAGAGATTTGTCAGCTCTAGGGTTGTCTCCAATGACTTTCCTTAGAGAAGATTCAATTCCCATGACTATTTCTTGTCAGTTTAGAGAAGTGGTGACGAGAGATTGAGTGCACTTAAATAAAATAGATCTATGGATGCATGTATTGATGGATTGAAAGGATCATGACGTGCCACAAGAGCTCAGGTTTGAGTTTTGTATACTTTTTGAATTGTTTATTGTTTAAGCCGATAAAAATAATTTTTTTATATTTTTAATTCTTATGTATAATATTTAATTTTATTTTCATACTTCTGTGATGCAAGACATGTGATTTTCTTGATGCTTTCTCTTATGAATTTTGTTCTCTAAGCACCTTTTATGTGCTTGGATTTGATATGTTGATGTTCTAATTTTTTTTTTAAATTTAATCCGTATCTCGATAGAATATTAAAATTTCTTGTGACATAGGACTTCTAACCATCACCTAAAAGAATAAGTATGTTGACACATAATAGCCTAATGGAATATACATAGTGTCATTACAAATATGCAGCATAGATAGGGAATTAAATGATTCCTTAGAAATACTGCATGGTTAAATCCACTTAACAGTAATAAAATTTTCAACTTTTTTTAACGATATAGACATGAGCTAGAGATTACATATTTCTGGTTGTCAACAACAACGTGAGTTTCATAGGAAAATATCGAGAAATCTGAGAATGAAATATGTAGACCAAAAAAACGTCACAAAATCTAGTTTAGTTTTCTTCTTTCTGCATTAAGATTTTAAAGCATTCATTTTTGCAAACCGCACCAGCAAAATCTTACGTGATCAATATGCGGAATCATAATTCATATATTACTTGATTAACAAGTATATTTATGCAATTGACCGGCTTGCTTCACAGTAATTTGGAACATAATATTTCATAAGCTCTTCTATTTTAAATTTGGTTCTATAAAATATTTTAAAATACTCAATTTAAAAAAAAAAAAAATTTCTTTTGGTTGTATATAAACCATTTTAAAAGTTCAAAGTCTGCATGAGTCGAACTCAAAATTAAATATATATTTTTATAAATTGTTTGACTTGGGTCAAACTTTAAATGAGCTCAAGCTCTTTGGTGCTGCAAAATATTAATGAGACATTAAAATTACTTCATTGGTCCCATGGTTGCCGTGGAAGAAGGCCTAAATAGACAAAGCTGCTCATGTTCTCCAATATTTTGGGAGGGGGAGGAAGATTTACATACATACAACTCAATTCTTATGTATTTTTATATCTAACATCTGAACTCCAAGTTATATATTTGTATATTCCGTAGACCTTTTTCTTTTAAGTTAAATTATGGTATTTTTATGCCGTATGAAAGATTTGATTAGCATAAATGTACAAAATTAAAGTTTAGATGTAAGATATGTAGATATGTAATATGTATGTCGAATTTGATTGCCCGGATATTCAAAAAAATAAAAAATAAAAAAGCGCCAAGTATCCAAATCAAACTAGTTCTCCTCAGAAAAATCAGTCCAATTTATACTCACCTCCTCGAATGTGCTCTCTTCGAGGAAGACGATGGGGAGTTCGTGTCCCGCGAGCTTCGCGTGGAGGGAGCGGGTAGTGAAAGCAAGGACTGGGCTGCAGTCCGCGATCTGGACCGAAATTTCGCGAGCGGTGTTCAGCGGATTGGTGGCGGTCAGAACGGCGCCGAGGGACATGACGGCGAGGGAGACGATGGGGACGTAGAGGGAGTTTGGAGAGAGGATGAGGACCACGTTGCCTTTAGAGATACCATGGACGGATGATAGGAAAGAGGAGAGGCCATTGACGGAGCGCCAGAGATCCGAGTAAGAGAGACTGCGGCCGGTGGAAGCGTCGATGAAGGCGGTGGTGCCGAAGTGAGGCTGAGAAGAGATGAAGGTTGTGACGTCGAGGTTGGGATTGGAAGGGAGGGAGATGGGATCCTTTTTGCTGTAAAAGATAGAGTTAGTGGAGCAGAAGCCGCTTCTCGGGTCGATGTTCAACATGTTCTGGTGTGCCACTGTAGCTGTTGGTGGTGATGAGGGAGGGAGAAGATGAACTTAGCCGCTTGGACGGGCCGTGGATGTGCGATGGAGGTAGCAAGCGTTGAATATTAATAGCATGATTACGCAGCATAATATGCCTTGTGTACAATGTAGATAAAAATGATCGATGAGCGTATGTACCTGCGACTAAAAAGATTCTCTTTAACCATCATTAATCCGGTCACTTTTTACATGCCGCCCAGTTATTTTGTTTTTTATAAAATAGTGTATAAATTTTATCTTTTTTATGCATTGAAATGGTGCTGTAAAAAAAACTTGTTGTTCGCGAACAATTCGTGTTCGGTTCGTCAAGGAGTTTGTGTTTGATTTGTTCGATAAGTAGACAAGACGAACATGAACATTTTTTTTTTGTTAAATTAGTTAAATGAACCAAACACGAATAGTGATGCGTTCGTTCGTGTTCGAATCGTTATTGTTCGAAATATAAAATAATTTAAAATAATTATATATAAAAAATTTATGATATTCAAAAAATTAAATTTTATAAATTATAATATATAGTAAAATAATAATAATAGTATATTAATATAATATATTAATAATATATTTATATATATATATATATATATATATATATATATATATATATAATATTTATATAATATAAGTTATATAATTAATTTATATATATTAATGTTAGAGATGTCAAACTGGCTTGTTGTTCGCGAACAGCTCGTGTTCGGCTCGTTCGTTAAGAAACAAACACGAACAGTGACTTCACGAACAATTTCAAACACCAGCTTATTTCAAACAAACAAAATTTCAAACGAACCGAACACGAACACAAGCTCTGTTCGTTCGTGTTCGGTTCGTTTACACCCCTACATTGAAAGGTGTATTTTATTTTTTAAAAGCTAAAAAAATGATAATTTTGATGTGTGAGGATAGATTTCGGGGAAACTTAGGGTTTGCATATGTAAGTATATATGAAATGGACATATGTAAGTAAATGCCCTCAAAAGAAAATTAAGAAGCTGTATATTTGTGGGGTTTCTTTTCTTAAGCGCCTAGCATTTGGCTTTTCTCTTGCAGGATGTTGACTTAGAAGTCAATAAATATTCAAATCAATTTTAGAAGAGGCCGCGAGTAATTTATTATCATAAAAGTTTTATTAATTGCTAAATAACAAAAGCTGTAGCCATTTATAACAATTGGGACATCAGCATAACACTTCTATTTTAGTTTTAAGATTGCCTCAAATAAACCATTTATCTTAATTAGAATCACTAAACTCCATTAAAATATCAGCATAACCCCAAACCCCCAAATGGAAATAAAATACTCTTGCCTAAGGTCAACTCTTTCTGTTTTGTTATCACAAACTTTAGAGAACATATTACTTCTAGTTAACCGGATGTGCGGACAAAGGTTTGAATGACACCCACCATGCATTCGAGTCCTGTTTCAAAAAGCTGAAAAATGGTGATTGATCGAGTAATATATATGTTGGCATAGAAAGTTCAAAGCAAATTTTATATCCGGATGCTTGATTGTTTAATATTTCAGTGCATCTGTGATTTGGCAAAGTTCTATAGGATTTGCCAGAGGATGAATGTTGTGTTGAATGTTATCTCGCTTAATTGGTAATGGAGTAGATACCACTTTGCAACCTAGCATATCTGGTTGGAGAAGGAGCTGAGTAAGATAGGTATGTTGGTCAATGAATAAGGTGTTTGTACGAGTGACATCGAAGCCTAAAAATTGAGAGTTTTATCTAAAACCATGAGCTAAGGCAAGTGGTAAGAGATTGAATTGATGTCATATATTCACAGGTAATTAATATGTCATTAATATATAGAAGTATATGGATCTTGGGACTAGAGTTGTGTGATGTTAGTAGGCAAGGATCTGTCTTGTTGGTGTGAAATTCTTTATGCATGAAGAATTCTGAAATGGTGACAAACCATTACCGAGGAGACTATTTTAGTCCATATAATGCCTTTTTGAGTAGGCATGCGTGATTCAGACATTGGGAATCAATATAGGTGGTCCGTTGCTTCATATAAACTATTTCGAGAAATTTAACATGTAGGAAGGCATTAGAGACATCAAATTGTAGCATAGGACAATCTCAATCAAAGAAAATAGTGAAGTACAACCTAAGGGCAGCCATCTTGGCCAGCAGACTAAATGTCTCATGATAGTCAACCCTGTATTCTTGAATCTATCCTTGTGCAACTAGACGGGCTTTATACCTTGACAAAGTCCCATCTGAGTAGTATTTCTTGTAATAAGTGAATTTTGTCAAGTTTCCAACGACATGACAATCACCCAATTCCGTCAATAAACATACTAACTATGGCAGAAACGATGAGATAATGTCTTGTTTTAGAACATCTATTATTTTTCAAAAAAATTTTATAAGTTAGAGCGAATGCACCAGGCATTGGGTGCTCTAGCTAACATAAAATTCGTAGGAAACCTTGGTAACTTTCTAATGACACAAAAGTCACCCAATTTCAAAATCTACACAATTTCAAATCTTGAATTTTACTATAGTTTTGGTATTGGTATGTAGTTTTTCGTGTTTAATTGTGTTTAAATATTGATAGAGGGTTTTCTAGAAATATCTGAAATGTGAAAAGAATTATTGAAAATGGCTCAAGTAAATGAAGCACTATACAGTTAATTATCTACGACGCAAAGCTAAATCATATTGCATAATGTGGAGCAAAAAAGCTTTTTGATATTAGATGGGATCTAATAGAAACATGTTGTATTCAGATCAATGATAAGAACCATTTTCAACATGCATTCAAACATAATCGAGGACAACAAACACCCAGTTATAAAAATACAAGCATCATTGGCTAAGCATTAGTTCAGAGGTCATAGTGTTATGGTGATAAAGGCGCTAAGCAGAGAATGACAATAAAATGATGATGGCCGGCTTATCTAAATGGCCCATAAAATTAACTTATATGATATGAAATCCATAAAAAATGAGCAAGGCAACTTATCCATTCATTAAAGCCATAGCCAATCCTCCACGTTTAGCTTTTCATTAGCCATATTGGAAGAAATAAATGATAACGACCATCAAAATTACAAACCATTTCAAGTCTCAAAATCAACCTTATTAATCTCTTAAAGTTCAAGTCTATGTTGAAACTTCTCAAATAACCAAAATGGGATTACTAATCTCTTAGACTTATCTCCAAAAGATTACTTATATAAAGAATAAACCATAGATATAAGAGCAATTCCTATCAATCGCTTCACGTGGAATGTGATTGACTTGAATTCTTTAAAAAACATCTCATTGTGGGCTCGCAACAATATCAAAATATCATATGTTGATTATTTTGTTTCATCCAATCAATTGAAATACTCACAATCGTCTTCTGATTAATCTTTTGGGCATCTATAAAATCTCTTCCTATTGTTTGATCCTCTGTAACAAGTATACAATACACACCTCAAGTTGCAACTACAATACATTAGATATAGTTGACGATGTTGAGATACACTCCTTATTGATGTCGATTGACTTGATGATAAATCTCAAGATAAACACATCTTACCATGAAGCTAAAATTCATTGAAAATTTATGCAAGAAAAAATAGAGATAGATATTGAGCATTTTGCCCCAAATATATTGTGTAGTGCTCGAAGGAACAATAAAAATTTGTGCAAATTTTATTTCACTACTAATATATGATTTTATATTAGGGAGATTTACATACGTAGCACTTTGTTGAAATATTTAATTTAAATTACAAGATTTATTGTCTTTCTTATTAAGATTTATAACAGAAAATAATTTATTCCAAGTTATGAGGAATAAATTCTTTCCTTAATATAAGGATATATTTTCTTTTCATATATTATGAATTATTTGTTTTCTTAATTTATATTATTTCCTATTATCTCCTAATATTTAATATGAAGTAATTATTGAAGATATAAGATGATATATCTTTCCTTTCATATAATTTTTTTTTATTATTTTTCCTATTATAAGATTCTTGTAAGGGTTATTTATACCCCGTTCATATCAATGAAAATATTCCAAAGTATTCCACATTATTCTAAATTTTAACATTGTATCATAGCCTAATTTTGTACTCTAGCCATTGATCTTCCTTTGAGAATTGTCAGACTCTCTTCCCGCCATCCTTTGTGCATGAAGAAGGGGGGGGGGGGGGGGCACTCTTCTTCTCTCCCGGTGAGCTCAGAAATATTTGGAATATTGAGGATCTAAATCTTCGAAGTCCTCAGCTTCGCCTGAAGAGCTTGATCTCAAACTGTTTGAATCATTCACTGGTCGCTGGCTCGCCGCTCGATCGGTTCAACGACTGCTTCGTCCCCTTAGAGAGCTTGAACCCTTCGCAATGTTTCTATCTCCTTTCAAGTCAAACGAGAGCTGCGAGAATCCTCTTACTCCTCTGATCGTAATCTTCTAAGCCGCGAGGAGCTTCTTCCTCATTTGATTGTCTAAGCTGAAAGGGGTTCTCTTCCATCTGATTCATGCATGCATCTTAAGTCGAAAGAAGATCTTCCTTCTTCCTGTGGTTGATTTGTAAGACACTTTTCCTTCTTTCATCCAGTCAAATTGCAGATCAAGGGCTTCTTCATCATTCGATTGTCCAAACTCGGCGACGATGAGTTCAGCCGCATGCTCACCGCCATCCTTCGCGACAAGGGGGAGATTCAACCCGTTCTCTAGAACCAGATATGCTTCTTCCTTCTCAGACTTAACCTCCGCTAAGAACTTCGCATCATCTTCGGAAACCTCAGTTTTCCATCCGAATTCTTCTGTCAAGCGGCCGAGCACATGTATCTCCGCACCGACATCTCTGTCTGTTTCCTGTGAAGCAAACCAAGCGGCACTCTCGGATCCATTTTTTTTGCAGCGGTTGTCCAAACATTGGTCCATCGATGACGGTTATCGACAGTTATGGTTTCGCTTGCAACTGAAAGGCTGGATTGCAATAAAGAAATATATTTCTGTCACTCCTCTTCTAGGGATTTCATTTTTTTCGTCATAGTATGACTAACGGCATTTTAGAGTGGTTCTTCCTCTTTCAACTGCTTCCATCAAGTCTTCCTTTGGCTACTTCTTGCGAGTCTTCAACTCCTTATGCTACAGAAATTCTAAACTTTAGACCTCCTCTTATATTGCAGAATTTCTGAACTTTGCTTGAAGGTGGAGAATTGGATTTTACAGTGACTTCAAGTGCTAGACCATCAGGTTATCAGTGGATGTCGTGCAGATAAGAGGCTAAGGCCTTTGCTTAAGCTGATTGCTTCTAGCAGAGCTGCAGAATACCATTTTATTGCCCAACTTCTTCAACATTTTGAAAGCATCACAAGTTGCAGTTCTTGCCCATTGCTTAAGTCTTCCACTTGTTTATTGTTATTGTGGAGGAACATTAACTAGCAAGAAAACATGTTATTCCCAATTTCCTTTAGAGATTCTGCTTGAGATTCTTAGCCTCATGATTCATAAGAAGACAAAGAGAAGTTTGCAGAGGCGGCCATCACCGCCTCACTCTCGTAGATTGACCCTCCGATTTTTCTATCTCTACCTTTACCTTAGCCACACGGACTCCATTTCGACTCCTTCATATCGAGATTTTAAACGAGGCACATTTTACTCCGCCACGCCGCTCACCTTTACCATGATTTTTCCCCGTGGATATGGCGCGCAAAAGAAAGTGAAGGCCTGGATGGAGGAGTTTCACTGTCAGCCCTATTTTTCACCTTACGACGACTGTTCTGGGATCGACCCAGGGAGCGAGTTGATGGAGAAGCATACTATAGGAGATTCATGCATCCATATGCCTCCTAGCATGCAATATTTTAACCAAACTGAAGGAGGAAATATGGATAAACATGAAAGTTATGGTGGCAAACTTCTCATTTCTGCCAGCCAAATCCGTAAACTACTAGCTGGATCCTTGTTCTGCAATGTCTAACGAACTTCCTTACAATTTCAGCAAGATCCCTCTACTACTATTTCTTACCCATATCCTTCTATTGACCTCTTCAATACCTAATGCAGGGTTTCCTTCCTTCTGAAATTCTCAGTAGGATCTCCTGCCTGCTAGATATTCCTGCAGTTGGCCCTGCCAGATCTCCTTGCCAAATCTTCACTTTCCTGCCACCAAAACTCATTATGTGGTTGCAGGAGCTCTCTCGATTTCCTTCCAGGAAACCGCTCTCCTTCGAATCTTGAACCTCCCTACTGCAGGTCCTCTTCTGCCTGCATCCTCTCCTTATAGTAGCAATAGCAGGATCTCCTCGTGATCCCATGAGCAAAAACTTGTAGCAAGCAACAACCAATCCTTTCGAAGTTCTTCAGGCCCTTTGCCTGATCTCTTCCTCTTTTCCAGATCATTTTCTTTTGCAGGCTCTCAACTGATTCTCTGCCCACATTCTTTTTGGCTAATCTGCAAGCCCTCCTCTGGAGCTTCTCCTGTTCTTCCAAGCACCAGACTTCTCCCTGCATGAGCTCCTTTGTTCAAATTTCGTTGCTTGAATCTTCTTAGCAACAAACCTTCTTCTATCGGAAATTATTCTCTGTTGATAGATACACCTAACCCTTGATGGCTTTTCCTACCTCTGGAACTCCCTCCCGTGACCTTTCATGTCGCCAGAACTTCCTGCAGACATATCTGCTGCAGACTGGAGTTTCAGGCTTACTCCTGCAGCCAGTTCTCTCCCCTGTAGCCTTTCCCGCTATCAGACCTCCCTCATGCAGTTTTTCTCTCCGTCGGATCAACCTCAACAAATTTTTCCCCGCAGATTTTGGCCAGCTCTGCCCAAGGAAAGCACTGCTTTTTCCTGCAGCATTATTGCAGCCTTCCCCGAGCATTACAACTTTCTTAAACACTGTCGTTAGCCCTCTGCAGCCTCCCTGCAGCCTTCTTGTAGCTTTCCTGCATCTCTTCTGCAACATTATTGAAGTTTTCTTGTTGCTTTCATGCAATTATCAGTCAACCGGTGACTTACAAATTCATCAATGTCTCAAAATTGAGCTTAGCCCTCGTCCAGGCCACTCTCAGACTTCGACACTCTCAGGCTTCTACATTCTCGGCTTCGGGACTTTCGGCTTCAACACTTACTTTTTGAGGATTATTGGAGTTTTTTGACAAATTGATGCTACATGTCCAGTCAGTATACTGCTGTCGATGTTTTAAAATTCAAGTTGAATATAATTTTCAACCATGTTCAACTTGAGAGGGAGTGTTGAAATATCTAATTTAAATTACATGATTTATTATCTTTCCTGTTAAGAGTTATGATAGGAAATAATTTATTCCTAGTTATGAGTAATAAATTCTTTCCTTAATATAAAGAGATATTTTCTCTTCATATATTAGGAATTATTTGTTTTCTTAATTTATATTATTTCATATTATCTTCTAATAATTAATATGAATTAATTATTGGAGATACAATGTGATCATTTTTTTAAATCATTTTTCCTATTATAGGATTCATGTAAGGGTTATTTATACTCACGTTCATATAAATGAAAGTATTCTGAAGTATTCCACATTATTCTAAATTTCAACACAATTAATTCTTAAGTATTTACATATGTAACACCTAAACTTCAACTTTTACATATATATACCACCCTCCTTATGCATGAAATGATGTATTTCACTTTTTAAAAAGTTAAAATGGCGGTATTTTGCACTTGATATAAAAGATTTAGGTGATGCAAATGCAGAAATTAAAGTTTAGGTGCTGGATATGGCAATCCATAGATATTGGTTGGTATGTATATAAATGCCATATAAACAAACCAATTCCTATGTACTTACATAATTAACACCTGATTTTTAGTTTTACACTATATTCCAGATTTGGAGGTATGCGTTCAGCTCATAATATATTTGATGACAGTTGAGTATCTTGGACTGCAAAGTTGTATTGGTATTAATGCAATATATAAGAGTTCTACACGATACATGATTTATCACATGAATTACCATAATATATGCATGAACTTTACGGTGAAGTTATATGTGTCAGAAATATAAAAAATAAAATAAAAAGTTCGCATTTCGCTTTAGTGACATGTGAGAGAAATGATCAAAATTTATTTGAAGTACAATAAGAATTTTCTAAGTATCGAGAATCATTTGTTCTTTGTTCATATTTTTCCGGTTCCCTTAAAATGGAAAAATTACCAGGTGGCACACAATAGGAGAAGAGAGGGGGCGGGACGTACATTTAATATACCTGCATTTTCCTGAAAGTAAACTCACTTTGCTGCCAAGAACTATAAATTGTCATTGTCACTTGCAATTCATAATCTAAGTTAATCTTTTTGTATGATGCTGTTTTTGATGATTTCTTATCAAGAGAAGATGCTTGAAAAACTTCGAACACACAACAATCTAAAAAAACTGTTCTTATATGCTCACATGGGTGCAAGGCCTGCAATATGAATGCACAGTGCCAATTTGATCTCCAATCTAAAGCAATATGAATGTACAGTGCCAAATTGACCTTCCTCGGGTCCCCGTACCTTCACGACATGCCAAATGTAAAGCGGTACGATAAAAAATTTCATGGGAATTACAAGGGTGGTTGTGTTTTTCCATCACTGGACGTGTCACGTATTAAGAAATTAAAAGTAATGGAGATTGGTTTGTTGCAACAGGAGAAGAAAAAGATGATTTTTACCTTAAATGAGCTCTACCCCAAAGACTACCCAAATTTGCAAGAGTCGCCCTCTTTTACCTTCTTTTGGCAGCTTCTTCTGCTTCACTAGCCACCGAGAACAACTCTCAGTTGGTCTCAGGTGACGCGTAATCTTCTAGAAAGCACTCCAGCATCATCTCCAGGAAGGCCACATGCATTCTCGACTGAGTGGCTGGATCCATGGAAAAGCGAGCTCAGGATAGTGACGGTAAGGTTTTTGTTTTTCCAGCATCCACTATAAGATTGGATTGCCCTTACATTAGCTATGATCTTCAGTAATTTGGAGAGGGAGAACCTAATACGAATGATAATGAGGGATTGGGTGCGCAATGACAGTGTTTTTATTTGTCGTACGAGCTGCAATATGAAATGATAAAATATTATCGTTTTTATGAAAGAACTTCACCAAATAAAAATATTTATAGACGTTGGCATTTGCTCCAACCGAAGAACTCTTCCACCTTCTCAAACAAAGCCTTATTAATGGTTTACACCGCTTATTACCTCTGTTTGAGCTTACCCACCTTAGCCACTTTGCATTGCTCATTCACCTCATTTTGGCTTTTTGAGACCCTACTTCGCAATTGCCCCGTAGACTCATCCTACATCGAAGCCATGCTCGTGCTTTCCATGACCGTCTGAAACTCTTGGTCACGAAGTCCACACGCTCTCGTTAATTTAAGATAGCACTTGGGAGGAATTACTGGCCGTAATTGCTAATTTTTTTTTACAATTCTTATGATGAGTTATGTTGAGTGATATTTTTTTCTAATTTTTTAGTGAATTAAAGAGAATAAATAATATTTTTATCTTCAGTTCAATTTTTATCTCAGGTTAAAAATTACTGTAGAAAATTTGATGACCAAGAACCAATTGTTTTAATTAAAAAATTTAATTTTGAAATATCTGAAATACACTTCTACTCTTATTATATAATATTTTATTATACATTTTATGTTTTTGAAAAGGAAATTTTCTGAATTTGATTTCTTTTTATAGCCTCATACAATAATTTTGATCTAATTATTTCTTCTATATATATATAAGAACTTTGGAATTCTGTGATATGCGAGTAAAATATCAAAAGTAGCCGTGGGGCTTCTTGCAATGCAAATTTTCAAACCGCAGGACCTCCGGCTTCCGCAGATCCGTGAATTTTTCCGACGTGTTTGCGGTCTTTCTCCGGCGAACCGCATCTTTTTCTGGCTGAACTTGCTAACCAACAGGTGAAACTCGATTTTGATCCGAAATGTGCTTCGAAAAGTCAAAACAAACGCACCAAAGTCTCTTTTTAAAAAGTGTGTTAGAATCTATCTTAT
This sequence comes from Phalaenopsis aphrodite, assembly GCA_003013225.1. Classification (NCBI taxonomy): domain Eukaryota; kingdom Viridiplantae; phylum Streptophyta; class Magnoliopsida; order Asparagales; family Orchidaceae; genus Phalaenopsis; species Phalaenopsis aphrodite. Next base: position 1,672,686 of record NEWO01000096.1, read on the forward strand.
CTTATCGACTACAATTTTTTTATAAAAAGAAGATTAACTAAAAACCTCTGAAGCAATCAAATTTTGGGGCCGAATTAAATTCAGTCGCAATTTACCGTAAAATAGAATCTCAAACTTCTGGTACAAAGAGATGCTTTAGTGTTCTCATTCTGACCGAACAAACAACACACTAATGGCATTCTCGTAAATATTGTATTTAAATGGTAGATGCTTTGGGCATCCCTTATCATCACTAATTTTAATGTTGGTGCTAAGGCTTGAACGAAAATGCTGATTGTAACAGCACTAGTTTTTTTTGTAAAAAATTATGAAATATGATAAGTTATACTTAAATTGTTTCATTTATCCCTCAAATCCGATATTTTTATGGAATAAATTTTTATGCTTGTTGACCAAGCTAGTTACTATCATCAAGTTCTTGCATTGCTTGAACTTGTTCAATGTCTGCAGTTGCTAGATAAGCATGGTGGCCCAACCCACATTGGTGCAGGTGTAACTCTGAGGTATCTTTTCTTCTAAGGGGCTGGATATTCACCAAGGTGGGGATTTGTTTTGTTATGGCTCATATACCATATAGGAACATACGCTGGATCAAAGTGGAGCGGAAGAATCTGTTCAAATCGGGAAGTTACGTTATGTGGGTTGGGGGTGCGGGGGCAAAGCCCCACGGTACGTTACATGAGTAATATTATAATTACATATTGTACTTAGGTTTTACTCCTGAGGTTATAAATAGAAATGTTAGTAACTCCATGAGGTATCATATATTTTGTAATCTTTTTTCTAAATATTGAAAGGAACTCGCCGCTCTGCTCCCGAGGTCTAGACATCATTGTCGAATCTCGTTAAATCTCTGTGTTCTTCTGGATTTGTGTCGATTCTTGTTTTTCTTCGCCCTAATTTCTCAACATATGTCCTATAGTCCCAATAAATGGTATGATTGACAAAGGAGGGTTTTCATATTCCATCAGGCTCCACAACTCATGCTGAGTTTAAAAATGAACTGCCAGAACTTAGTAATTTTTTTCAACTTCCAACTTGTGAGTAACGCTGGAGAGCACCTAATTATAGGATTTCTAGTCAGTTTCCATCTTGTGGGTGAAGCTTTATGCAAGTAATTCTAGTTGGAAACCTCGTCGCCAGCTTGGTGTTTGCCGGCTTGTTGTTTGATAGCATATTATTAATAAGATTTAGTGGTGATTTAGCTTAAATTCAATTAAAAACTAAAAAAATTAAATATTAAATTCAATTTTCTATTAAAAAAATTTCTCTGGTTGTTTCTTCTCGTAAATTGTGCTTAAGACAAATCTAAATTCACATATATAATACTTAATTTCACATAAAAAATAGTACTATAAACATATTTTTTAATTGAAATACACGCATTCACTGTTAATTTAAAAAAAAAAAACCAAAGTATTATGTACGCAAATGTGCAAATGAAAGTTTATGTGTGAGGTACATGAATACAAGATAATTTTGTGACATATGTAAATTTACCTTTTTTTAAAATTTTTTTGTTGACCGATTTAATTGTCATCCAGAGAATCTTTTGACCTCTACTGAATCCGCTTGCCGATAATTTATAAAATTTATGGAAGACCTCCATTTGGATAGCCTCCGGCCGATTTTTAGTTAAAATTTCCCCTATGCACTAAAAGACAATTACGCTGCGAAATCATCCTATTAAACTTCCAACGCTTCTCGACCATTTGCTCCATCCCCAGCCCATTCAAGCCGCAGAACCTTCTCCTTCTTAACCAGAAGCTGCTATGGCACACCAAAACATCCCCAACATCGACCCAAGAAGCGGCTTCTGCTCCACTAATTCTATCTTCTACAGCAAAAGGGATCCCGTCCCCCTCCCTCCCAATCCCAACCTCGACATCACAACCTTCATCTCTTCTCAGCCTCACTTCGGCACCACTGCCTTCATCGACGCTTCCACCGGCCGCAGCCTCTCTTACTCGGATCTCTGGCGCTCCGTCAATGGCCTCTCCTCTTTCCTATCCTCCGTCCATGGTATCTCTAAAGGCAACGTGGTCCTCATCCTCTCTCCAAACTCCCTCTACTTCCCCATCGTCTCTCTGGCCGTCATGTCCCTCGGTGCCATTCTCACCACCGCCAATACACTGAACACCCCTCCCGAAATTTCGGCCCAGATCGCAGACTCCAGACCCGACCTCGCCTTCACTACCCGCTCCCTCCTCCCGAAGCTCGCCGGCCATGAATTCCCCATCCTCTTCCTCGAAGAGGAAACATTACGGGAGGTGAGTATCAATTGGACTGAATTTTCATCAAAGGAAAAATAATTAGATTTGGATACTCGGTTTATAATTGTTATCATTAATTTTTTTTGGCCGCCCTTAATATAAAAAATTAAACGCAAATCTATCTCACACCCAATTCTTATGCATTGCAAACGTACATATCTCGAAATTTGTATGTGGGCATTTACATACATAGCCGCATATATGTAAAAATTGAAGTATAGGTGTGAGATAGGTAAATACATAAGAATTCATCAATGCATATGCAAATATACAATATGAAAAATGAAAATTCAAATAAAAAAAAAATCTCATTTTTTTCTAAAAACAGAAAGACTCAAGTGCAAAAACACGGATGGAATTAAATAAGTATAGATGGAGATTGGAATCAACTTCACCTTCGATTTGAATCAAAGAGCTTAAGAAATGGTTAACTTTAGAGTGTATGCTATCGAAATTGTCTCCCACCGGTGGGACCGCGTAAGTAAGTGGGAAAAAAATGAAAAAGAGGAATTTTGACACCAGTTTGATATAATAGTATATCCAAGGACTTCCGGACACCAAGTGCGGCTTCAAATATTTATTACTTTTTAATCGACTGTTTAATTTGACAGTTAATGTGGAATGTCCGTCAATTTTTAATCTAGAAAAACTGATGTCTTTAATTTTCAACGATATTGGACAGTCGGTTAAAAAAAACCATCGATAGATTCGCATAAGACGTCGAAAGTGTTTAACGAGGAGCCTACAATTTATTTAGTTGAAAAACCATTAGGAATGACTTCAAAATAGAAATCACTAAGCCGTTGGGAATTTTTTCAAAAGTCGACCAACGTAAAGCCATTGGTTTTCTGATTGTAATTGATGAGGTCAATTCTGTCAACCGAGCTTTGTCAATATGGTTTAGTTGGCTGACCCAACTTGGTTGAATATCTCTGATCCTTGATGGTGTGTATTTGTGTTTCCACGAGATGATCAATGATACCTTGTGGATTTGTCTCTTTCACTCTGTAGGAACTACTGCAGGATATGCTATCGCATCGGGTCAAACTTCTACAACGGAAGACGAGGATGTTCTCTTGTTTGTTTCTGGTCGGATTGTTTATGCTCAAATCACCCTATACTATTCTTTTACATTTTTGGCTCGTTTGGTCGGCTAGGTATCATGGATCTGCTTCTGTCGTACTTTTCTCTTTTAGACTGATAAATCTCTCTAAGAACAGTGTAGATGTCTTTTTGATGCATACTATGTATGTATTTATGTGTGTGTGTGTGTGTGCATACATACATATGTATAGGTAATATGTATGTATAAATATGGCTGAGCCACTTGCCTCAAAATAAATCAGTTTTAACTTATAAAAGTTAACTCTTTTTAAAACCTATTATCCGCAATGTTAAGAAGAATCTTTATTTTATTTTAAAAATAATTTTGTTCACAGCACGTCACCGGAATGATATATATGTATATATAAACATCGTTGATGGTTTAAACAGTGGACGGACACCGGCAGCCATCAGCGCTCGCCGCCGCGCGAACCAGTGAGCCAAGACGACACGGCGATGATTCTCTACTCCTCCGGAACCACAGGGAAAAGCAAAGGGGTAATCTTCACGCACCGGAACTTGATCTCCGCGATTTGGATTTTCCACACGAACCTCAAAGCTGATGGCGTGAAGTTGAAAACGTTCATCTGCACGGTGCCGATGTTCCACATATACGGCATGGCAGGATTTGCCATCGGAAACCTGACAATGGGATCGACGGTGGTGATTATCTCGAGATTTAATATGGAAGAGATGCTCCGAGCAGCGGCAGATTACGGGGCAACACATATTGGGATAGTCCCGCCTGTGTTGGTGGCCATGGTGGGGTCGGATCAGGTTTTATCTTTGGGAAAGGTGAAGAAAGTGGCTTGCGGCGGTGCGACGCTGGGGAGAGAAATGGTGGAGGAATTTCGGGAGAAATTTCCGGGGGTGGATATATTGCAGGGGTATGGACTCACAGAGGCGACCGCATTGGGATCATCGATTGTTACGGAGGAGGAGAGCAGGCGGCACGGGTCGGTTGGGTTGCTGGTGCAGAATACGGAAGCGAGGATTGTGGATCCGGTGAGTGGGGAGTTCTTGCCGGTCAATCGGAAGGGGGAGCTCTGGTTACGCGGACCTTTCGTAACAAAAGGTAATTTCTTATTTTTAATAATAAAATTTAGGCAAAAGTTTTAAAAAAGTATATATATATATATATATATATATATATATATATATATATATATATATATATTAAATTTAATATTTGAATATTTTGAACTAAAGTTAAAATTTTTTAAATTGATCGATTCAGTCCTGCGTGTTTTCTGGGTGATGAGTTTGCCATGTGTTATTTTCTTAAAAAATATTTTCATTAATGTTAAATTCATGATTAATTTTTTATTCTATTAAAATTTTATGCATGTGTTTTTTTGTAATTTAATTTTAATTAATTAATTATTTATTATTTAACATCATTTTTATAATATTATCTGTTTTTTGTCTTAACTGTATCTTTTCGGCGGCAGAATCTTATCTACGTTTAATTATATTTTATAATGTCTGTTTTGTAGAAAGTTATGCATGCAATGCTTATCAAGTAGTTCTTATTTATTTATATAGGATGCATGAAAATATGTATTTTATTTTTTAAAAATTAAATGTCACATGAAAGGTTTGGAGGGTTTAATTATAAAAGATAAAAATTTAGATGTTAAATATGTAAAAACATAAGAATTTAGGTGTTATGTACATAAAAATTGAGTTACATATTTAAATTGAGTTTGCCACGTGTTAATGCTTATCAAGTAGCTCCTATATATATATATATATATATATGCCAATTTTAAAATTTTTTTTTTTAAATTGTCAATATTAAAATATTGAACTTATAAAATTACTATTTTATAATATTTTGCCTAAAATTTATGGACTTTTAAATGCATACCACCCAATTTTTATGCATTTATAAATCTAATATCTGGTTTTTATTTTTACATTTATACCGCATAAATCTTTCACCTACTTAATTAAAAAAAGAAAAGAAAAAGGTGACATATACGGTATTGATAAAATAATGGAAGATTTACATACATACCACTCAATTCTGATGTATTTGCATATCTAACATCTAAACTTCTTTTTTTACATATATAATATCTTGTCTATGCATGAAAAGTTATTTTTCTATTTTTTTTAAATTTAAAACAATGATATTTTCAATGTGATATGAAAGATTTCAGCGGCATAAACGTAAAAAGAAAATTTTAGTGTTAGATATGTAAATACACAGGAATTAAGTGCTATGTATGTAAATGATATGTAAAAATTTTAAGTTTGTGTGTTATATACCTAAAAACATAGGAATTGAGTGTATTTTTTTTATAAATTTTTCGAAATTTTAAATATTTAACCATCATTTAGGACTTAAAAAAGCTTTTTCGATTTGCGTTGCAGTAAATCATACCTTTTATTAAAAGGATAATTAACATAGCCACACAAGTGGAGCACGACAAACCCTAAATTTTATGTTGAATATGGAATATAGATTAAATTAATATATTTTTACGTTAAAATATATAGGTTATCTTAATAATCCCGAGGCGACCAAATTAACAGTAGACCAGGAAGGCTGGCTTAAAACAGGAGACCTGTGTTACATGGATGAGGATGGTTACCTCTTTGTGATCGACCGCATCAAAGAACTCATAAAGTACAAGGCTTACCAGGTGAGTTTCATCTGACCGTTCATAATGGCGTCAGATATGAGTGCTGTATATTTCTGTCGTTTTATCATATCTGCCATTGGAATTGACTTTCATCAGGTGGCGCCCGCGGAGTTGGAGGACTTGTTGCTAAAGCATCCAGAGATCATTGATGCTGCTGTGATCCCGTAATGTCTCATATCACATAAAAAATACCGTCATTTTAACTTTTAAAGAGTGACATATGCATTTTCATGTTAGGTGTTATGTATGTAAAAATTGAAATTTAGGTGTTAGATATGCAAATGCATAAGAATTGGGCATTGACTGTAAAGTTCTTTAATTAAAATTTAGTGAAGAATTTTTTGGGCCATTTTATAGGGTATTTGCTTTGATGAAATATTATTAATCAAGTTAACTTTGTGCAGGTTTCCGGACAAGGAGGTTGGGCAGTATCCAATGGGTTATGTTGTGAGGAGGAAAGGAAGCGAGCTATCAGAGTCGATGGTAATAGATTTCATAAGAAAACAAGTAGCGTCATACAAGAGGATTAGACGTGTGGCTTTTGTGCAGGAGATCCCGAAGAATCCGTCGGGAAAGATACTACGTAAAGATCTCATACAGCACGCCACCTCCATCTCCTTGCTCTGAACAAATACTCCCTCCATATTCCTATTTTGTTTGTTTTTCTTTTTTAATATATATTAAAGGTTTGGGCACTAAATTAAGAAAATCACACTTTGTGATGACAAAATGGTTAAATTGGCCCATTTGCAACATATCCGGTGTTGTTCGATAGAGTTCTTGGTTCTCAACAACATGAAATGAAGAAAAATAATCTTGAACAAGGTTCAAGATTACTTTAGCCAAATTTTTCAAGAAGCCACGAATTATATTCAAGTTCAATAGAGCTTAAATGAAATGAAATTATATAAAACATGAAATACATGCCAAAAGAAAATGTAATACTGACATACATTTTAATTGGAAATTTTGTGAGAGGAATGATGAGGATAAATAAGTAACATGATTGAATTTGTGTCATTGGGGCAAATAGCATCTGTTACGTGTAAGATTTACCGCAGTTATTGTTCTTGAGGTCTGTTCTTAAGATTCACATGGGTACCACACATTTGCTGGGGCATTTGCTGGGGCATTTGCATAACTAGCGCGCAATTCTTATGCATTTGCATATTTTCCACCAAAACATTCATATTTACACAAACAACAAAATGTTATGTATGTAAATATGAAAGTTTAGGTGTGAGATTTAAATACATAAAGAATTGTGTGCCATGTATGCAAATTTTTCCATAGAACGACATAAAAATTTTGTGGCATCTATTTAAATCCATTTATTTTTAAGTTACAATAGTTGTTGTGCCTATTGGGACTATTTTTTCCCCTTTTTATTCAAGAAAAAATAAATGCCATAATAAAAATCACATGCAAAATGTCCATGATCCTTTTTTTTTTTACATTTGTTTGAGTTATTTAGTAGTCAAACGAGTTTTAATTTATGAAGCGTGGTCGAGAGATCATTTTTGTGATTCAATAACAAAACAAATTCCTCTTTTATATATATATATATATATATATATGATGCCTAATACATTAAAATTGTGTACAAGCATAAATAGGAGTGTAAAAGTGCAAAAGATGAACAAGCTGGCTCATTTGAAAATATTTATGTTCAATATCAGCTCGTGTTAGAAATTATTCATTACATACATGTTCGTGATTGTGTCGATTTGTTTGAATTTGGCTCCAATAGTTCAAATGGCTTGAATTGTAAATGTGTCAAATTTGAGTGAGCTTAAAGCTTATTTGAGCCCGGCTCATTAAATTTTTTTATTTTATTTTACTTATGTTCTACTCAAATGTAGAAACATGACTTTGAGAAAAACACATTCATATTCTAATTTTTATTTGAATAGGTCAAATTGGCTTAACTTTAATTTGAGCTAAATTTAAGACCTGGGCACTACTTTAGGAAAACGAGAATGATTTATAAATTCTTACCCCCGCTTCATTGTATCAACCAATAATTTTTATTTTTAAATTGCCAAAGCATTTAAATACAAACCACCCAACTGTTATGTATTTACATATCTAACCACTAAATGAAGAATGTGCTCCATCTTAAGCTCATTTACATAGATACACCCAAAACCTGTTTATTTACAACTCTAACAACTCATATTTTTTACAATTATTACCACCCAAATGATTTTTAAAAATAATAAAATTTAGCAATTTTTGTATAAAATCATATAAATAAATAATAATATTTTAATATTTCGAGCCTAAAAGAGCCCAACACCAATGAACAATCTGTGGTCTTTTTTGTCGCATTTATAAATCGAGCTCAAAAAATATATTTGTGTTCGGTTTTCCTAAATGACGAACGAATCGAATACAAGTTATTTAACGAGCCCAACATGAGTTATTCGCAAACGACCATATTCTCACATGAAAAATACATTTGTTCCATTGAGTTTGCATTAGAATTTATATCTAAAAATAATCTGGTAAATATTTTTCGAGTTTCTATGCTGATAGAGCTTTGTTAATATCCAAATCTTAACACAAAATTAATAAAAATGAATGAAAATTCAATAAAAAACAGCATAATGTTTCTATTCAGTTTTCATATCTCGAGACTTAACTTTTCTTAAAATAAGAACATCTAAACTTCAATTTTTACACGGATAATATTTCCCAATTTCTAAAGTTAAAATGGTGCGGTGTAACTTTTGATGTAGGATAGAAGAGTTGGATGGTATAAATGCAAGAGGCAAAGTTTAGTTGTTGGATTTGTAAATGCATAGGAATTAATCTTGAGCCATTTTCAAGAATATTTTTTTCTCACAATGAGAAGTAAATAACTCAATCGAACAATATAGAACTTAATGTAGTAAATGGTCCAATTTAAAGTTTTATCATCACAAATTGTCATTCCCTTCCAAGTCTTGCATCACAAAATTTATTTAAAAAAACATGGAGGAACATCGAAGGAATATTTGTTTAGAGCATGGCGATGGAAGTAGCATGTTGTACGAGTTCCTTACGCAATATTTTTCCTGATGGATTCTTTGGGATCTCCTGCACAAAAGCCACTCGCCTAATTCTCTTATACGGTGCTACTTGCTTTCTTATGAACTCCATAACCATTGATTCTGATAGCTCGCACCCTTTCCTCCTTACTACATAGCCCATTGGATACTGCCCAACCTCTTTGTCCGGAAACCTGCACTAACCAGCTTGTTTAAAAAATTTTCATCAAAGCAAACTCCTTAAAAAAGGGCTCAAACTATTTTTCATTGGAACAAATTGATTTTTATTTTGTTTATAATTTTATTTCTTTATATATATTTATTTATTGTGTTTTTACATGTTTTTTATTTTTTATTTACAAAAAAAAATTTAAAAACAAAAATTAGAAAATAAAAAGTAAAAGTAAGCTAAATAAGGAATACATCCAAATCACTCAAGTCCTATGTATTTACATATCTAATACCTAAACTTCAATGTTTACAAGCATATCAACTTATGCATGAAAATGTGAATTTAACTTTTAAAAGTCAAAACATTGGTTGATTTCTTGTAACATGAAAGATCTGGGCGATATAAATGTAAAAAGTTAAATTTAGGTACTGGCTAGGTATGTGAATACATTGAATTGCTGGTATGTATTTAAAGTAAAAAAAGAGTTGTAGATATTACGGGATCACAGCAGCATCAACAATATCTTGATGCTTTAGCAATAGAGCTTCCAACTCCGCAGGAGCCACCTGATGAAGTCAATTCGAGGATGAGATGATCAGATGGCTGGAATCATAGCACAATTACATATGACCACATAATGAACGATCAGATGAAACTCACCTGGTAAGCCTTGTATTTTATCAGTTCTTTGATGCGGTCTACCACAAAGAGGTGGCCATCCTCATCAATGTAACAGAGGTCTCCTGTTCTGAGCCAGCCTTCCCGATCTAGTGTTAATTTGGTTGCCTCTGGATTCTGAAGATAACCTATACTTTCACGTAGAAGTATATATATTTTGTCAATTTTTCATATTCATGATAATTTACTGCAACTCTTATGAAATTAATGTGTGTGTGTGCCGGCTTTGGTGAGTTTTTTGTGATTTTATTCCTACAACTTTGCATCTAATGATAGTGGTTTAATATCATAGTTTGATTGACACAAAACTCAATTCATTAAAACATAAAACCTTCTGTCAGTTTCCCATTAAAGTAATGAAGTTTCCTAAGATAGGTTGGCAAAAGGAATAAAAACATTTTTATTCCCAAGCATATGAAAAAGGAATATCTTCGCACCTACAATTTTTTGTTATTATTATTATTATTATTATTATGAAAGGAAATTTTACTCTTTGTATTTGATGTGTGATCAACAAATTTTTATTCTTTCAAGAATTTTGTTGCATGTTTTGTGAAAAAAAACATTTAGATTTAAATAAAAGATCATCCAAAGACCTTTATTTCAGCAAACTTATAATCAAACTAACCGTCTCGACAAGACGGGCCTCGTGATACCAAAGTTCGTCCAATCCAAGTTTGATCAAGCCCGAATCAAGCCATTGACCACTTTTGGAGGCATTGGGTCGTTACTTTAATGGTCAATTGAAGTTCAATATTGACATAATTATAGTCAAATTGAGCGTCTTGATGATAGGAATACAACGAGCTCAAGATTACTCGATTATAAGATTATTAAGACACTCAAATCATAAAAAAAAAACTCCTATGATCAAGGAGGATTAAAGTGGGTTGTTTGATCAGGTGGTTATGGGAGTTATTTCCCGAATGACCAAATGCCCTCCCACAAAGGTTATTATTAGACTCCATCTCTTCACATGAGGGGCAGGGGGTGAGGGGGACGAGAAGATGTCGAATTCCAGTGTTATTCTGGACTGAAGATTCGACGATAACTTCTTGCCTCCGTAGCAAACGAATACCGTCGAGCATCGCTAGCCGACTTTTGTCGACCATTGCAGCCGACCGCTGATAGTAGTCGTCTAATAAACTCTATTGTGTAATAATGTATTCTCGAACAATATTATGCAATGAAATATCTTGAATAAAATGTAACGAAATATCATAAATACCAAGTAACAAAGTATACTAAATATGTTGTAATGTATAACATTACATTACATATTTAGTGGTAACACTTGGAGATAACTACTTAGATTGTGTATTCAGAATATGACAACATGTTCTCAACTCCTAAAGTTTTTTATACGTCGTATAACTAAAAGTGCTTTCTCTGGCATAAAATAATAGAAATTGAGAGAAGGGTTGCAACCATCAATCAATGTAGCACTAAATACAAATTACGAGGCAAAATGATGCTATTACAGTGACCCATTATGACCATTGTGGTCAGGCTCTATTGTAGCTTCCCACTACATGGTTAACTATGTGTTTTTATTACAACCTTCCATTACAGCATCTGTGGCCAACTGACAACTTGTAGCACCACTGTGACATATGTGGTCAGCAAATACCATTGCTTCGCATTATGGTCTTTTTGGGTGACTTCATCCATCTCCGGTGAACTTTCTGCGAAGCACGGCTAGGAGAGCTTCATAGCTTAAGGGAAGGTGGACTTTGGTGAGCTCATGTGTCATCATATGTTGGAGGCGGAGAACTCCGACGAATTTTGCATTCTCTGCGGCAAGGAGAGCTTCTCAGGCACTTGAGGAAAGGAACTCGGCTTTGTAATCTCTCCTACCACTAGGATAGCTTCTTTCAGAATGAATGTCGGACTTCAATCAACCACCATGACTGTGAAGCTATTTAAACTTTCAGTCTTCCTTTTATAAGGGCCTCTAGGTCTGGATGTTAGAGAAGCTAGGATATGAGTTTTTTTGGTGTAGCTAGAGGAAACGTCATAGGTTAGGAGCTTTGCATTTCCCCGTGGATCCTACAAGTAAAACCTATCTTCTTTCATTTCTAGCACCAAATCCTAACGCCTGGGGAAGTTGTAACCCCACGTTTGAGCCGCCAATTTCTTTCCCACGACGGAGGGGAACAAAATTCGTTGTTTGGGCGTAGAGAACGGAAATTCTCACGACTTTGACATTCCTTACATCGTGAAGACTTTCCCTATGGAATTTCTTTGTTTCAAGCAAACAAAGGCGGATACTAGTCATTTTATAGCAACACTCGATTTGCTCCTTCAATTACACCTAGGGTTTACTCGTGAGATCATTAGGGTGAGTCAGCTCTGTATCCAAGACGAACGGTTCTCCATTTTTTGTGCATGTATTCATATTTATATTGAGTGCATTACATGAGTTTTAAAATTGCATCAAAATGTCGTATTTGTACATGTGTCATCGATGTGTCGCCCACTTAATCAGCGTGATCGGTCATTTGCCCATCGATTTGATCATTTAACCATCACTGGTTCGTTTGCATTTAATCGACCATCCTTCGTCGATCGACCACTCACATTGGTCTGATCGACCACTTTCATAGACTCGAATGATCGGCTGACAGCAACCAAATCAATTTGATTGACCATTTTGGTTGGCTCGATCAATCGGCTGCCACTGGTCTTATCGGTCCAACCAATTCATTTACGTTGATCAGTCGTCCACATTGGTCTAATCGATCAATTTCATTGATTTGAACGATCGGCTGCTATCAACCTAGCCAATTCGATCAACCATTTTTGTCGGCTCGATCGATCGACTACTACTATTCTGATATGTTCGACCACTTTTTTCCGTCGATCAATCATTCACAACAATTTGTGCTTTCACTTTCGTCGACTCAAACAATTTGTCGTGATCGACCTGATCAATTCGATTGATTCTTTTTGTCGGCTCGATCGACCGACCATCACTGATCTAATGGATCCAACCAATTATTATTCGTCGATCAACCATCCATATCTGTTTGATCGATCACTTCCATCGATTCGAATGACCAACAGCTATTGGCCCGATTAATTTGATCTACTCTTTTTGTTGGATCGACTGACTGACTGGCTGTTGTCGGTCCAATCGAGTTGACTAATCCATCTTTGTCAGTTGGTTGCCTGTGTAGGTCTAATCGACCACTTTCCTCGACTTGAATTGTTGTTCTTCTCTGGTCTGATCATCTCGATCGACCCCATTTGAATGTTGCATCATCAGATGCTTGTCTCATAGTGCTTGCATGGACACATTCACACTGCACACCATGTTGCGCGCCAGCGAGCATATGGCACAATATGTTGTTAGTGGGCGTCTCTGCCCTCACTATGACATATGCTCTTATGATTGTTGCGGCGTGGCTGAAGAGTTTGTGGCATTATAGTCAGGTGTTATTTCAATGTTATTACAAGTTGTATTGCGGTGTCACTGCGGTCCCACGACAGATGTTGTTATTTATGTGTTGACCTCACTTTTGGTTGAGGTTTAGAAACTTCTTTAGTATCCTAGGTCTAGCCATAGGACTTTCCTATTGACTAATCTTAGAAAACTAGAAAAGGTACCCCCACCATTAGAAATTCAAAACTCTTCTCTTTACTCAACTTGAAGTTCCGCATATTAATCTTAACCTCTAGCATATAGTAGGTAAGATCATTATGAGAGAATTCAAAAAGAGTTCCTATAGGACTACTTGGCCTTAGGATTGACCCTGGGTGTTGGTTTGGAGTTAGGGTACACAATATCCTCACAATACCCTTGCTAAAACCGATACATAAGGACCCAAAATGAGGATTTCATTGATCCATGGTTCATTTAGAATGGATATCTATCCAATTCTACTTGAAATATTAATCTTGGGTCTTTTGCCTCAGACACTCCCAAATTACCTAACTGCCCTTAGGACCTTCCTTTAACCCAAAATCCAAAAATCCCAATAAATCCCAATAAATCCTAAATATTTTCAATTTCATTTCTTTCAACTACCACATGGCCCAATTTGATCGAGTTGGCCATCTTTAACCAAAATACCCTCAAAATTGCCAAAATTACAAAAATACCCTTGGCACCCCAAACTTTCCCAAAACCTCCAAAATCACTCCAAATGTTCCCAAAACCCATTTGGACTCTTCAATTGGATTCAATTTGATCAATTTGACCA
>NEWO01000096.1:1693401-1724123 GCA_003013225.1 Phalaenopsis aphrodite
TGTATGTATGTATGTATGTATGTATGTATGTATGTATGTATGTATAGAAACATAAATAAATCTAATAACTAAATTCATTAGTAGTTTTGACAAAGTAAATCGAGATTATGGAAACAAATTTTCTAATTTGAAATCACAAAATATATGTTTGATAAATTTTTAAAGACGTTTTATAAAACCACTTTTAAATCACAAATTTAATAAAAACATATATTAAAATTTAGTTTTAAAAATATGTTGTTATAAGACTAATTTGTTAGTACGTGATGAATCCTCTAATAATTTCCCGATAAAAGCTTCTATGAAAAATTCATAATCATCAATTTTTTTATATAAAAATTACTTGCATGAGATTTTTGTCTGGAATAATGGGTATCTCTATGTGTGAGAAATTAACGAAAAATATTTTATATTTCATATGCTTTAAATCTAGTTTAAATAAAATTTATCAAGACGAAGATTATATATGAATTTTAATCGAAAACAAAGTAAAAAGAAATCACAAGATATCGAATTAAGGCGCCAAAAAAAAAAATAATAATAATAATAATAAACCGAGTATCGAAATCTAATTATTTTTGCTTTGGTGAAAATTCAGTCCAATTTATACTCACCTCCTGAAACGCGCTCTCTTCGAGGAAGAGGATGGGAAATTCATGGCCGGCGAGCTTCGGGAGGAGGGAGCGGATAGTGAAGGCGAGGACGGGTCTGGAGTCTGCGATCTGAGCCGAAATCTCGCGAGGGGTGTTGAGTGTATTGGTGGTGGTGAGAATGGCACCGAGGGACATGACGGCCAGAGAGACGATGGGGAAGTATAGGGAGTTTGGAGAGAGGATGAGGACCACGTTGCCTTTAGAGATACCATGGACGGAGGATAGGAAAGAGGAGAGGCCATTGACGGAGCGCCAGAGATCCGAGTAAGAGAGACTGCGGCCGGTGGAAGCGTCGACGAAGGCAGTGGTGCCGAAGTGAGGCTGAGAAGAGATGAAGGTTGTGATGTCGAGGTTGGGATTGGGAGGGAGGGAGACGGGGTCCCTTTTGCTGTAGAAGATAGAATTAGTGGAGCAGAAGCCGCTTCTCGGGTCGATGTTGGGGATGTTTTGGTGTGCCATAGCAGCTCCTGGGGACGAAGGAGATGGATCTGTGAAGAGAGAAAATAAACTTAGCCGCTTAAATGGCTGTCATGCGTTGAACGTTAATACTATGATGACGCAGCAAAATTTGACTTTTTGTCTGATGGGGAAATTTTGATAAAAATCGGCTGGAGACCACACAAGTTTTATAAATTATCGACCAGCATAGTTACTAACTGCCAAAAAGATTTTCTTGATGAGCATTACATTAGACCGGCCAAAGAAAATAAGAAGATAAAAAGCTGTGGCGTTTCTTCTGCTAACACTTTTAAATTAGCTTTCTTAATGCAAAATGTTGACTTGAAAGTCAACACTTGCAATTAAAATCATTTTTGCCACCTCTTCGAAAATATTTTGGCTTGGCCATGGATTCCTTCTTATATTATTTTTCGAAAAACTATGAACACGCAGTGGATACAATGCCTTATGGCAAAGAAATTTTAATGGGGCAGAAGACCAAGTCAGTACTTATGTGTAAAGAAGTGAAAAGAAATTTATAGAAGGCTGAAGACAAAAATGGAGATATGAATATGTTGTTGTTATTTCACATATGAGTTTTTAAATTAAATAGATCCCTAATTCAATATGCTCATTTCATACTAGCTTGAATGAAGAATGGGTTTAAAGCTTGGGGAGGGGTATGATGGCATGGACTTATTAAGTAATAATAAATCTCACAAGATAATGGGAGTGGTATCATTTATATTAAAGATATTTGATGGTTGCTATCACAGCCTAATAGATGCCAAATATGTTTTTGGTTTAAAATTAATATTTATTTCCAAGGTATGTTGCATAAAGTAGGTTGTTTTGTAAATATTGACCAATGTATTATTCATGTAACCAAAGGTGCAATGTCTCTCATGATTACTGGAATTCTTAAAAGTATGGTCAATATGAACTAGAGTGAAGTGCACTTTCAAGGAGATTGGCTTGGTACTTCATGTCATTCATTGATAAAAACTAAAAAAAGGTGTTTTTTTGCTGCCTGAATTCGAAAGATCTGACATTTGTTATTTTTAATAATTGAAATTCTAATTTTAAAAACTAAGTTGGAAAAATAATAAAATTTTTAAAAATGATAAATATTTAGAATATTGTTTCGATTATTTTGATAAAAATTGCATCAAAAAATGGTTTAGTTGGCACAAATTGTTACGAATATAGCACAACAAAATAGGTTGGCTCATAAGATGAATAAAGATCCACCATTGAGGGTTCGAAACATGTTGTCAAATGTTGAATTAAGTGGGGAGTTACGGGCATAATCTCTGAAGGTGTTAGTCTATTTGATCAATAGTTAATATGCCACAATACAAAACGTAAAGACTATAATAGAGTAGTAGAATAATTATCCATTTAATTACAGAAATTTGAGGGCATTCAAATAGGAAGCATATGTTAAACATAGATACGATAAGTTGTAACCTAGAGTTGCAATACTTTTTCCTAGGTATCCTGATAGGGTGAATTGTTATAGAATATGATGCATCAAAATATGAGGTGAAGTGAGTTATTAGTAGGGATGTCTTCAATGAAAGAATTATTTCAATTCTTTGAAAGAGCTGTGTTAATAATCAAATACAAAATTTTTTGTGATTCAGAGTTAAGTTAATTCACATACGTCCATGCAGAGAGAGATTTCACCAGCACATGATGAGGAAAAAAAACAAGCTTAGGTTGCTATTTCCACACCTCACACCTCTCTCATGAGTACTATGTCCTCTTTTATAGAGTAGGCTTAGCGCATATAAGAAAAGGAATGAAAAAAAAATCATTTATAGTAAACCCATTAAATACAATAATCTCCACATCTCTTACTTTCAACTCCAACTCAAATGCACCAAGATAGTTGCTTATGTACCCCTCTTATGAAGGGATCAAATCAAAATGCTCGACTGAGCAATCAGTCCCGAGCTCAGATGTGGTTTGGCAGTAATAATGGTGTTGGAGAGCAGTTGTGGACCAACGATGGTGGACACCAGTCTATGGTGACGATGTCAATGTTATTGGTCAGAAAATGATGGTTTGACAATGCCATTAGTGGTTCAACAATGGTGGTCTAACAGTGGCAGCGATAACCAAGTGCAACAGTCCAACACTATGGTAGTGACCCAGAGTTGATGGTGTGATGATGGTAACCTGATGGGGGTGGTAATGGCTCGACGTTGGCCGAATGATGATCAGGCAGTGGTTGTCAAAGAGTGGTAGTGACAATCAGACATGGTGGTCCGATGACTGAGATTTGATGGTTGTTCGAGAGTTTGGAGCTCCTTTTAGCCTTATTATCCATGTTCGACCCCCCCCTGCAGGAGGAAAGTGGTTTTTTAATGGAATTATTTGGTGGAATCCTTTGTAAATATTACATGAATCTGGACCGCTCCATTGAAAGGCTTGGAGTGATGCCTTGTATTGGATAATGATTTATGAGTATTTTTATTTGACTTAATGGTGCCATAATTAAGTTATCTTGAGGTTATTGGATTTATCTCGTTGAGATGCTCAATTTAACCATAAATTTGTCAGATTTTGAGATCATATGTTCCCCTAAACTATATCTCAAAGCTTTTTTACTATGTTTTAAGTTCATAATCTAGCTCACTTAAACTCGAATCAGATAGTTTTTTATGTGACATGGTTCATTCTACCATAACACTTCATTTGAATTGTTGTTAATTAAACATTCAGAGCTCTCACTCTCAATATCTCAATGTGCATCGAGATTAATCATGTTTAATTAAGATAATTTTTTGGGTTGTATCACAAATAAATGAAATGATACAAGCATATGAGACATCAAAGTCTTATATTAAATATCTTGAAAAGAAATCAAGAGAATTTGCCCATATAAACTAAACTGCTATATTAGTTGAGATTATAAACATTTATTAAATTTTCCTTAATTAAGAAATATGTGATTACAAATTAATGTATTCAAAAGTATATAATGCGTCTATGAAAGTGGGAAAAATGGCAGTTGGGCCTCCACGATTAGGGCTGTAAACGAGCCGAGCTTGAGCGAGCTCAAGCTTGGCTCGTGTTCGGCTCGTTCGAAATAGCTCGTGTTCGAAATCGGCTCGTGTTCGAAATCGACTCGTGAACAGTGTGTTCGTGTTCGGCTCGATTTAAATATTCGTGTTCGTGTTCGGCTCGAAATCGGCTCGTTAACTAAAATTTAGAAAAATAGATGTAAAGTGTGGGATTCGAACCTGGATCAAATCTATACAAAAAAAGACCTTAACCACATTGCTACATGAGGTGTTATGATTTAAACTTAGACATAAATATATATAATATATTATTATATAAATAATATATGTAATATTTTCTTATAAAAAGAGTTGTATAATTTTTTTTCGAGTCATTTCGAGCCGAACACGAGCGAACAAACTGTTGTTCGTGTTCGGCTCGTTTACATTTCGAGCTTAAAAATTTGTTCATGTTCGGCTCGTTAGGCTTAACGAACGAGCCGAACACGAGCTGCTTAACGAGCCGAACACGAGCTGTTCACGAACAACGAGCCAAATTGACAGCCCTATCGACGATATTGTTGTTAATGGTAAATGGATCATTCTTTAATTTCAAGTTTTTGATCTTCTCTTATAAAGAACGTGGTCTTATCCCCCACCATGGTCTTATCCCCCACCATGATATGGTTAATAAAACTTGAGATGAATTATAGTGAGAACAAATGGCAATTGTACTAAGATTTGTTGATAAAGACAAATTTGTCAATCAATGTTTCTTTGATTTGGTTCATGTCGAATGCATAGGTGCATCAATTATGGAAAAATATATGTGATGTTATATCCTATCATAATTATTACATTCACAACAATTGAGATCAATGAAATGATCATGCAAATAATATGGTGAAAGAAATGAGGCATTTACATACATTTCACACGACTCCTATGTATTTACATATCTAAGAACTAAACTTTATTTTTCATATTTATATCACTCAATTCCCATCACATAAAAATTGCCACTTTTATTTAAAAAAAATTAAAATGTGAAAACATCTTCTCATGCATAAGAAAGGTGGTATGGTATGTGTGTAAAAATTGAAGTTTAGGTGTTAAAGATGTAACTACATAATTATTTGAGTGGTATACATGCAATTATTTTTCGCCTATTTGAACCTTATAAATAATTTGATTTAGAATCCGTTTGGGGCAGCTTATAAGTGCTGAAAACGCTGCTGTACTGATTGGTTCGTGTGTTTCACCAGCTTATCCGAAAGTGCGTTTGGGTTTTTACACTAAACGCAGGCTGTGGGTTGACCTCTGCGGTCGGCCTGCGGGCCGCATTTCAGCTTATCCTGAAACGCACAAGCTGCCCCAAACGGACCCTTAGTCTTCCTTAATTATAGAATACTGTTTTCAATTATGAATGCTTCTTATTCTAAAGCCTAAGTACATCTTATCAAAATAACAAATAAAAAAATAAAAAATAACCTTTCTTTATCATAGGACATCATTATAAAGTTAATATTTTTATGATCATTTAGATGAATATAAGATTTAAAAATATATAATTGAATTATTAATTTTTAAATCTACATTGAATCTTCCAAGTGGATATCCATAATTTAAAACTATATATATATTTATTAAATTATAAATAAATTCAATCTTTAAGATTCACAGATACAATAATGCTACGCTTAAAAATTCAATAAAAATATTTTTGAATATGATCTCATCTGAATCAAAATTTTTAGAAGCTTTCTATAGTTTCGAATTAATATTTAATATTGGCTAAGATAAGAAATGATTCATTTATAATGCTACATCAAAATAATTATATATATATTTTTATTTTATAAGTTATTCTTAACTATTTTTTATTTTATCATATTTATTTATATTTAAAATTAAAAATTAAATTTTGATTTATTTTAGCTGATTTTTTTTAATTATCCCTTCATCTCTTTAAATTCTAGTTCCGCTGTGCTTAATATGATTATAATCATTTATGTGCTATGTCTTATTTTAAGTATTATTGAGTAGAAATTTTGTAATGGTAAAGTTATATATTAATGACTTAGCTTTAACTAAGATCTAACACACATATAACTAGAAGAAGAGTTGCAAAAGAAGACAACGAGGATTATACAAAAAACAAAAAGGAAAGGAAAAAAATAATACAAGACTTCACATAATTGAAATGATATTCCATTAGTATTTGTCGAACGATAAAATTAACACATTTCCTTGAATTTTAGGGAGGTATTGATACAATGTTATATACATAAATTACATAGAATAAAATTTATATTGGATGCTAAGAAAGCTTAGAGGCTTTGGAGTTGTACATTTCTTAGTGATAGTTGAAGATGCAAAGTAGTTCTTCATTGAAAAGTAAAGTGATTAAGCACTTTAGTGTCACCTTGGCTTGGTTGGCATTCTTTAGACCTATTAACTAGGGTATAGTGTTCGTGACAATAACATGGATCGGTCTAACCAGCAATTGACATATATCAACAATGCGCAGTAGTCTGGAAGGATTAGAATTTATTAATAGCTTACATTCACTTGATATGAACAGATGAAGCATAGATTAGTCATAAAGGAAATGAAAAGCATTTATGTTATGTATTGGCCATATAGGCAAGGCAATGATGAGGTATGATGTTGATGAGTGATGGATGATGGGTGATGTGCGATGGTGGCTAGGATGATCATAGTGAAGAGAATGGTCATGAGATTGTATCTGAGTGATGGAGGTTGGCGAATTATAATAAGTTGATAGTGCTTAAGAGATCAAGCTATGAATATTGAACAATTGTAGATGGGCAACTATAACTAGATGATGAAGGTTGGTCGACTATATTAGACGACTATAGGTCGTCAATGAATGTTTGGAGACCATACCAAAGAACAGAGGCCAGAGAGTTATAAGAAAACAATTATTGTCAAGAAAGTATAGTCGAGAAATCATAGTTTAGTGACAAGAGTCAAGCAGCCTTGGATGTATAATTATGATCAGACAATTGCTATCAAGCAATTGAAGCTGCGTTCCAGCTCACAAAGTTGTAGTCAAGAAATAGAGTTAGAGAGCCATAGTTTATCGATGAATGCAAAATAGTTGCAGATGAGCAAGTGTGATTGTATAATTATAGTCAAAGTTTGGGAATTGTAGATTGGCAATAAAGGTCATGAAAACACAAAAAAGTGTTGCCGATAGATTATTGTTGATAGGTGACAAAGCCAGGCAGCTATCGTTGAGTGACTATTGCCTTTGTGATAGTGGTTGAATGACCATAGTTAGGCAACAGAAAGATAGTGACAGCCTGTTGATGTTGAATGAAAAGTCATAACTCGATGCAGTGGTAGAACAATGGAGATGACTCAATAATGTCTTAATGGTGATGAACGAATGAAAGTGGCAAATGATGAATAAGCGGTGGTCATACTATGGTAGCAGGAGAATACTGACCCAATGGTGATGGTTAAATGGTGAGGTTCAACAATGATAGTCAGCTAACAACAATCTGAAAGATAGTGATTCAATGATAATAGAACGATGATGATGGTCCGAAAGCAAAGATGGTATTCTAGCATCGTAGCATACCAAAACTTTTTTGGCCAAATTTACATAACTATCACTCAAATCTCATGTATCTATATTTCTAATGCTTAAACTTCAATTATTACATAAATGCTACCTTTGCTATGCAAAAAAGTTGTAATTTATAATTTAAAATTTAAAATGTAATATTTTTAATGTGCTATGAAAGATTTAGGTGGTATAAATGCAAAAATTAAAGTTTAAGTTTAGATATATAAATACATGAGACTTGGGTGTTATGCATGTAACTGCCCTCTTTTTCTCCAAAGCAGTTTGGGCTTTTTTCGCGCACTGTTACAGGGCCTAGATATGGGCTGTACAAGGGAATTGCTCCGTTCAACATGGCCCGAAAAGTGAAAATTTTGCTCCTTTAAACAAATGGTCCTGGCCTTAGAATTACATATCATAGACCCGAAAAAACAATCTTCGTTGCTAGGCTGTTGCCCATCTACTTCAGGCTTTCAATATAGTTTAAAAATATTCCCAGTGATTTATATTACTACTATATTTTTCGGCTACCTTTTTTTTTTAATGAAAAGCTAGATATAACAAGGAGATCTAATACCATGTAGTACATGTAAAAATATTAATATTCAACTTTTTTTTTTGAGAAAATAAATATAATATTCATTTTGTCAATGAAAATTTAGAAGAAAAAAAAAGGGTTAAAAACCACACATGACTCATAGTGGGTGATTGGACATTGCACACTTTTATGAATAAATTTGTGAGAGATGCAAAGTGAATGATAAAATTGATGACTATAACTCAGAAAAATGTGTTAAAGTTTTACTCATATTTTCTTATGTTTATTTATTTATAAGTAATTAAATACTTCACTTCTATTTGACACTTTAATTCCAAGATAAAGTGTGGCACATTGAGCTTGAATAATTTGTTGTGTGCCTTTATTTTCTTAGATTGGAAAAATTATGGGCAAGGCATAATTTTTATTAAGAAGTAAAAAAAATGGATAAAAGAGTGAAAATAATAAATATTTATCAATTAAATTATAACATAACGAAACCTCTAAGAAAAGTGGCTATGAAGATCATAACCAAAAAAAAAATGACGAATGTTGGCATCAATTTTTGATGTCACGTGTGTCCGCTCGACTGGCTCGGGATGATCCACTACTCAATCATAGCGTCTCATACTCAAAACACTCATCTTAGAAACTAGGGTCTGTAATACTTCGTCCTTACCTGGGAGGATCCGTCGTTAAGCAAGCCTTCTTAGGACATTGAATAGTGTTTAATGTCCACCCCAGTGTTCAGAGGACCCTCTGTGTCCATTTGGAGCCTCTCAAAGGGTCAAGAGAAGTCACAGAGCCCTTTTGCATGCACTACGGGAAAGTTCACCATAAGGTAGTGTTAGCCTCTACTCTACATATTTTACGTTTGTTCTGGTATTGAAAGATCTAACTCCATCAATCTAGACTCTTCTGAGGCCAAGGATAGTCGCAATGATTCACCATACACATTTTAGAGATATTTGGGTACGAACTGATTTTAACCTTGTGATAGTCTAGAACATTCGTCAGCACCAAAGGCCTCGGTTTGAAATCCCTAAAATGTTTATATCTAAGTTAAGTGGTCTTATTTTAGTGATACACAAGTTTCTGTGGCTTCCAGATTGTTGAGAACCTTCTTACGGTCAACCGAACAATAATTAGGGTTTGGAATACACTACCCACTCCATGGTTCGGAATGATCGTAAGAAGACCAATAAAAAAGAATATTTTTGAAGTTAAGGGGGGGTTATAATTCTATCATTCTTGATCCCCCATTTCTCACAGAACAAAGAAACGATCCACCAGACGATCAACAAGAAAATCAACATATTGAGGCCATACCAAATTGGCGTTTAGGCGCCCAAAACTGCATCCTGAGCCTCCAAACAAAGCCCCTGAAATTCTAGCACCAGTCCAGGACGCCTAGGCCCCCAAAATTGCTAAAAAACAATCATTTTCCCAAGACCTAGGAAAATAGGCATTACCTGGGTGGCACCTAGGCATCAGAGCCTGGCGCCAAGCTCACTGCTTAGGCGCCGTTCCACTTCTAGAACACGATTTGACTCGTTTTTTAATGTGGACTTGATCTGATGCTCCCCTAAATCAGCCAAAATGGTGAAGATTTCCTAAGTTTTGAGGGATTTTCTTAGGGGTGAGGTAAATAGTGTGATTATACCTCTTTTAACCCTCTTTTGGAAGCTTCCAAGGTGAGGTGGCAAGGCTATTTTAAGCAAATATGAAGGGAATAAAGGTTGGTTAGCTTATGTCCCTTGAGTTCCCCCATTTTGAGAAGATCTCTTCACTTCAGTAGTTTTTATTTCCTCCAAGAGATGAAAAACCATCTAATTCCCTTGGAGACTTGAGAGCTTGGAGCAAGAGAGGAAGACTCTTCATCTTCCTTAAAGAGGAAAGGCTAAGGGGTTGGTCATCTTCAACATACTGCTTCCTCTTTTTCTTCCTCTCCTCCTTCATCCTCCACCAAGAAATCTTCTTCCCCCATCACTTCATTTGAGTGTGTGAAGAGATTTCTGTGAGGAAGAGCATGGCTAGCAAGCAAGCAAGTTTCCTACTCTCCTACACTAGAGGAGAGTTTTACCTTAGCTCAAGGAATGATCGATGGAGGCTCGCCAAAAACTTTGCAAAAGCTCAGAATTTTGCCAGAATTTTTTCGAACTCTCCTTCTAAAGGAGAGCTTCATCGTTCTTTTGAGAGGGAGTGGAGTGGACCTTCCCGGAGCTTTGCCAGAATGTCTTCATCTCTCATGCCAGCAGGATATTGTCATCCTACGTGAAGAAAAGTGACACGAAAAGCCACATTGGTGAAATTCTCTAAAAAAAACCCCATATTGTGGGTTCAGAACTTAGCTGAATTTGTTATTCCTATCATGAAATTGATCATTTTTTTGCTAGAATGTCTTCATCTTTCATACCATCAGGAGATTGTCATCCCACGTGAAGAAATGCGACATCAAAAGCCACATTGGTGAGATTCTCTAAAAAATCCGAATGTTGTGGGTTCAGAACTTAGCTCAAAATTTAGATAAATGTATTATGTCCTATCATGAAATTGATCATTTTTTGCTAGATGAATGGCACACTCATATTATTAATTTAAACCTTTTCATTCGTTGCTTCTAGCCAAGTTCTGTCATAAAGCTATGTAGCTAGGTTATATCCATGTTATCCTTAGTGATAGCAATATACACAGCTTCTATGTAAAATAGCGCAACAATATTTTGTAATCTGGAAACCCAACTCGTTGCTTTGTTCAAAAAATAAAGATATAACATGTTGTAATTTTTCTACCATTAATATATTTATCCTTGCACTTCCAAATGTAAAGCAATTTGTTGATTTTTCCGTTCAAGTAATTAAGGTTTCATTTCACCATCTTCTGGTGAAGTTTCCCTTGATTATTCATGTATTAGCTAACCACTTCCACTACACTAGATATATTTTTTTTTCTTTTACATATCATCAAATACATAAAACTTCTAACTGTTGAAGCATAGGGGTTTCTTTCATTTGTGTTTGAACAGATTCAAACTTAAGCGATTATTCCTTAATTTGTTTAAAATTACTAACTACGAGGGTGCAAACCAATTTTACTTCGCTCATGTTGAATATGCTTGGGTCTTTCTCAATAAATTCCACCTGAGAAAACTTTAATATAAGTTTGCTCTTATATTTATTAATTCCCAAGCCAAGAATTTTTAATCCTCATTTCAAACTCATGTGATAATTGCTCATTTATGTCTTTGATTTTCTCTATATCTATTACTACAATCAACATGTTATCATTATACAAAAGAAGCATAATATAATAATTATCAAAATGCGCAAAGAAGCAACAATAATTTGATTGACGCTTCGTGTATCATTATATTACATAAACTTATTGAATATCCAGTACCACTCTCTTGATGTCTGGTACAAAACATAAAGTCTCTTATTCAATATACAAATAATATATTCTTTTTTTTTTTGGACTTCATATCTCTATGGTTGCACCATATACAATTTTCTTATGTTTTCACTTAAGAAGATTGTCTTCACATCCATCTGCTCAAAATATAGATCTTTCACTATTGTTAAGCTCAATACTAATTTGATAGTTATCATATTCACCATAGGAGAAAATATATCAATGAAATCAATTTCTTATACTAAAATCCCACTTATTATGTGGTGCATATTTACCATCCAGTATCTTTGACAATTCTTATCTTTGATTTGAAATTAGTGATTGCATATCGTCATCTATGACAAACTCGAACTCCTTTGAGTCGTCAACTTGAAGGACCTTATCATAACAATCTAGTTTACCGCTATCAATCAATAATAAATAGTAAAATAAGGGAGAATACCTCTCTGTTGATCGTGAGATTCTGGTGGAGCTTCTAACTTTAGTAGTAGGTGTTTGAGGAACTCCCTATGCTTCATTAAATTAAGCACATTATTGTTTCTTCATCGTACTGATCACTAGTGATTCTATCACAACTTATTTCAAAGCTTAAAAAATAACATGTCATTTCAGTCCTTGCACTTCTCCATTTCATTTACATCCCTCTTTAAATGAATTTCTTATTCTGATAGTCCAAGAATTTGTAATCAATTCATTTGCGCCATATTCGATGAAAGTGCACTTGATAGATTTTAAATCAAGCTTACTCTGGATCCTACATCAACATAAACATATAATGAAAAACCAAATACTTTCAAATCAGATAGACTTACCTCTATCACTGTATGCTTCTTCAGGTAAGTCTTCATTCAAAGATACTAATAGACTAACACTTAACGAAAAAACTAACAGTGTGCATTTCTTATTCCCAAAACATTTTTGGCAAGCCTGCATAAAATCTCGTACTCCTAACATGCTTTATGAAAGTTGTATTTAAGCACTCAACAACACCATTTTATTGTGATGTCCATAAAATAGTGAACTCATGCTTGATTTCTTCTGAAACATAACAATTCAAGAACCCTCTAATCACAATACACACTACAATTATTCAGTCTGAAACACTTGAACTTCAACCTTGTCTCATTTTCAACCATGATTTTACACTTCTTAAACACATCAAATACATTAGATTTATGTTTCAAGAAATACACACATACTTTTATTATGCTATCTTTAATGAAAGTTACAAAATATTAAGAACCTTAAATAAAATGAACTGAAGCAGAACCCATTACATTAGCATGTATTAAGAATCTTTTTGGGATAGTTGCAGCCGTTTGAATAAGCAGTTGTGAAGATGTTGTAGAAGAAATTATTTTTTTTAAAAACTGTGATGGTTATTAAAAATTTATTTTATTTTCAAAAAGTCAGAACGGTGCTCCCTGACAACCACTATACTTTAAAATATGGATATACAATAGAGTCAAATATACAATCCTTCTAATAATGTGAGAAAGATTCCACACGAATGCTCAAGTCCTTTGAATTGTAGAGAGCAAAAATCTTGGAATGCTTAGGAAAAAAATATATTTTTTTCAACAATCAGATATTTGGCAGCCTTCTAAAAGGCATTCGGCCTTAACAATATTATCTTGCATGCTGACCAAGTTGATAAATACTGCTAGCAAAACAAGATGGAATAGTTTTAGGGATCATGGAGTAGTTTGCATATGAAAAATATATAAATACTCTTTCATTTGATCTTTTTTCTGTTAGCTGTAAACCACTTTGGGGCGCGGCGCGGCATGTGAATTCGCTTAATTGATTGTAAATTTTATTTGGGCATATTTATTTATTTTGGGTAAAGATTACATCTAGAACTAAACATAGGCCAGCGGTCGAACCCGCAGCTCGTGTTCTTGCCGTCCCTCGTAGCCCCTCTGTTTGACGCCGATTGTTTCTAAATGTACAATATATTTTTTTAAATTTGTTTTTCTTACATTTTGAGTGCAAAATTAAATTACTCAATTTTGAGGAGAGTTTTGAATAGGCATCTGCAATCTTAAAACAATGTCATTGTTTTCTAAATCCAACTTGACTCGAATAATTTTCATCATTTTCTTAAAGAATGATTTATTCATATATCTAACATCTTCAACTTTTATGTATATATCATCTTATCTATACATGAAAAACTCTATCTCACATTTTAAAATTTGAAATAGTAACATTTTTTATGTAATATGAAAGGTCTAGATGGCATAAATGTGAAAAGTTTTAAGTGTTAAATATGTAATAAATAGCTAAGAATTAGGTGATGTGTATGTAAATGCCCCTTTTTTTAAGGCAAAACTTTGTTTTTTTAACCTCATGCAAAATGTGCGGATTTGAATTAAAATTTTGACTTTTGCCTTTGCATTTCTAAGCCTTCTTTAGCCTATCATCGATAAGAAAATTTTATGTCGTTATCTCCAGTAAGCAGTCAAGAAAACACACAGATACTCAATCGAACCAGGGAATATGTACACATATATAATAAGAGTATTAGAGGAAAATTATATTACTTTTTATTATTTTATTGTTTTTTAAATGGAAGATAATAAGAACTCGTTTCTTATTGTTATAAAACTGGATAAATTTCGACTTGCACGAAGATTGAAAATTACAAGAACTAATAATTAAAACGAAGTCAACGAGAAAAAAAGCATTAGAGAAGTTATTTATATCCTATGTGCTGATGGAAGCCAATAAGTGTTTGGGAACTCAATCTCAAGTGCTGCCGAATAACTTCTTTTTAATTATTTTTGGTACGAGAACTTCTTATTTGGAGAAATTCTAGCTGACATATACAGAAAATTTTAAAATTCCGATAGATTAAGTTAAATTAAATTAAATCAAATCCTTATTAAGATTTGATTAGTCTGTTTTCACTGTTAAAAAAAGGTTTTTATAGCGTTTATTTAGCGGTTGTTTTTAAAAATGCTGTCAAACATAATAAGAAAACACAAGATTTAACTCATGGCGACACTGGTTAAAATGTACGAAAAGCTTCTGCTTCCGAGAAGGTTTTTCTGATGAATAAGTTATTCAATATGAAGAAGAGCAAGTCATTTCAGTGACAGAGCATCTTAATAACTTCAACATTGTGATGAGTTAGTTGTGCTCTGTGGGGATCAAAATTGATGATGAGGTCAGGGCTTTGGTGATATTATATTCATTATCAGACATCTGGGATGGTTTCATAACGTCGGTGAGTAATTCATCAGAGATTATGAAGTTGAACTTTGATGATATCATGCGTATGATGCTGAATGAATAAGTTAGCAGAAAAACAATCAATGTTGAATCTTCAAGTTCTGCGTTGAATGTTGATAACAAGGGATGGAATCCAAACAGGAATACATGCAGGGCAGAATACATGCAGGGCAGATCCAAGTCCAAGGAAGGAAAACCCATGTCAAGAAGAGAAGAATGATGAAACTGCCATAAGAATGAGCATTCCAAGAAGAACTACAAAGCTCCAAGGGAAAGTTGGTTGTGGAGGAAAGGCTACTAATGTCTCCACTGATGAAATTCAAAATGACTCTTTGGTGTTATCCCTAGTCAGCACTGAATCTTGGAAAGTAGATTTAGGCGCTTCTTTTCATGCTTGCCTCAATAAAGAGATATTTAAATGCTACATTCAAAGTGATCTAGGGAATATTTATTTGGGAGATAACAAGGCATGAGTATAGTAGAGAAGGGTGATGATGATACCAGGTTGCCAAATAGAATAGTCTGGAAGCTTAGTGAAGTAAGACATGCTCCGGGTTTGAAGAAAAATCTTATCTTTGTGAGTCAGCACACAAAGTCAGGATTTGTGACTACTTTCACAGGTGATTCCTACAAGGTGACCAGAAGGCATTAGTGATAGACCGGGGCAATGTTGAAGGCACTATTTATCTGATCAATGAAATGGTTGATTTCATTGATGTGGCTGGAAACATGGTGGATGCAAATCTGTGGCACCGTAGGCTTGATCATATGAGTGAGAAATGTGTGAAATACCTACTTTCAAAATTAAGCTTCAGAGTTTGAAATCAATTGAACTGGATTATTGTGAAAAGTATTTTTTAAGTCAAGCAAAAGAAAGTTTCTTTCTCAACGATCTGATCGGTGGTGAAATTAAAGAAACTAGAGTCAGTGCATATCATTTTTAAGTCAAGCAGAAGAAATTTTCTTTCTCAAAGAGCGGGTCAGTGGTGAAATTAAAGAAACTGCAATCAGCGCATACTGATGTATGGGGTCATACTCCAGTTCAGTTTATTAGAGGTTCTCGATATTTTGTCATGTTCATTAATGATCACACGAGAAAGCTATGTGTTTATTTCTTTAAGCAAAAATCTGACACATTTGAAATTTTTAAGAAGTGAAAAGCTATGGTAAAAAATGAGCATTTTTAAAGCTGAAGTGCCTCAGATCAGATAATGGGGGTGAGCATCATGATTAAAAGTTCATAAATGTTTGAGCTACATATGTGGCTAGGGATGAGTTAATTGTCCCAATAACACCACAACAGAATGGTGTGGTTGAACACATGAACATAACAATCATGGAGAGTTCTAGAAGCATCAGGCTGCATGCAGACTTGCCAAAACAGTTTTGGGCTGAAACAGTAAACATTACAATTTATCTGATTAACCATAGTCCATTAGTATCTTTGAAGGAAAGCTTACCTGAAAAAGCTTGGAATGACAAAAGGTTATGATTATCTCATTGAGGAGTATTTGTTTGTTCAGCATATGTCCATGTTGATGCAGGGTTCAGACTTGTCTCAAAATCTGTAAAGTGCACCTTCATTGAATATGACTAAGATGATTTTGGCTACAAGTTTTGAGATTAACGGAATCAGAAGTTTATCAGTAGCCGAGATATAACTTTCAATGAAATGGAGATGTATAGAGACATGGTTAGAACTCAGGACAGTCCATCAGTTACTTCTGAAGAATCTATATATGTTGAGATCGATGATACTGGTGGTCTAAAGAGTGGAGAAAGAAGTAGTGCTCAATCAAAAGGAGTGATGGATGTTCCTCAGTCACCTGCTACAGAAGTAAAAAAAATACAATGGAGTGGCACGATCCATATACAAGTATTCTCCTTCTTTATAATATTTGTTCATAATTGATAGTGTTGAACCAGAGTGCTTTGAGGAGGTAACTCAAGTTGAAGATTTAAGTGAGTAAGAGCTTGTCATGGATGAAGTAATACAGTCTTTGGAGCCAAATCAAACTTAGGATTTGGTAGTATTACGAAATGGCGAAAGAACACTACACTTATAGTTCACAACACGATTCATGCTCACAACAGCTTTTAGGATGTTGAATCCAAATTTGACCGATATATCGTGCCTAAGGAATGGACCATTGGACTGAGTGGAGGTGATCAAGAGATGGAGAGAAATGAGAGAGAAGAGAGAGAGAGAGCAGAGAAGGACTTCCCCTGGCCGGAGGTGAATGGGGTATTCTCGGGCTTGTTGACCCATTTTATTCTATAAAATTAGGTGATAAATGTAAGGTACCCCCAAAAAGGTTCCTCCCTTTTTACATTATATATTTGGTTAGGCTTTGAAGAGAGAAATAAAAAACATTTCAATCTTTTTTATTTCGACTGTTGGATCGTCTCGAGATCGATGCAAACTTTCATGTCCATGTTTGTCGACCGACTGAAATGAAATGACTGAAGAAGAAAGCTCAGCCGGACGACTGAAACGAGATGACTGACTACTGAATTGCCTCGAGATTCATGTAGACCATTTTTGAGTATACAACTGCGTTGGAATATAGCTGTTAAAAATGCTGCAAAAATCATCACAACTAAAAACATTCTCTGAAAATTTTAAAAGGGCTGCTAAAACTCTTTGTAGCACTAAATATTGCAACAGTTTAGAATTTGTTGCAATGAAATTAACATGATATTTTTTCGCTGCCGATAGCCTATATAAAATTTCACAAAAACTCATTTTTTTTAATAGTGATATATATATATATATATATATATATATATATATATATATGGAAACTTATTTTTACCTCCTTTAATTTCTTCTTTGTTATCATAGCTTAAAGCCCTTGCTATGTCAACTCTTTTGTTTTGGGTGGTGTGAATTCACACGCAAGTAAGATTCTAAAATATTTTAAGCTTGTTTAGCAAAATCATCGTCGTTCCTGTGTGCTGCAAACCCTATAATCATGCTCCGGTATGCTACCTTTTCGCAACAATTTAATAGGAATAATTTATACTACTACTAATGATCTTCTTGTAAGATGACGAAAATATTTCGCATAATAAATCCAAAATGCAAAGATAAAATAAAAAACGTTATATTTCTTGTAAAATCAAATTGAAAATATATAACTTATGTATTTGAAGAGGCGAATCAATAAAACTTATCATACATAAAACTGGATTTATAATAATAATGAATCCAACTGAAAGTGGATCAGTATAGTTTAAATAAGGATAAAATTACCATGTTTTTCATGTAGACGCACAAAGGTAAGCCGGTGGCGCCGCAATGCACAAAGGTAAGCCAGTGGCGCCGCGTTATTATTCCTCAACTCTGATAAGAAGGAACTTGTTCCTGTCATGATCGATCGCATTCACAACGCCAATCACGCGACAACACTTTTATAGTTATGGGTGTTAGCCCTTCTAAATACATAAAATTTTTGCCGTATGTGTGTAAATTCTTTATAGTTTATGAAAATTTACATACCTACCCTACCACACAATTCTTATGAATTTACATCTTTACCATTTGAATTTTAATATTTATATTCATAATTCCTTGCTGTTATAACATATGCATAACAATATACATTCAATTTTAAGAAAATTAGTAAAATTGTTATTTTTGATGTGATGTAAAAAAAATTGAGTGGCGTGATTGTACATAATAAAATTTAGGTGTTAAATATGTAAACACATAAAAATTGTGTGGTTTGTGTGTAAATGTCCCTATAGTTTATTTCCCACCCATCCATGTTCGATGAGTATATAATACCCATCGTACTTAGTAAAGGACAGCAAGCAAGCAACAATGCTGGAGCGCAAATCTAGTTGCGCCCACGCGGCTTTTTGCCTCGCAGCATTATCACTTCTTCCGACCATGCTTTGCAGCCCACCAGCAGACCCCATAAAGTGCGCATCCGGCACGACCAACTGCACCATTACCAACTCGTACGGCACATATCCCGACCGCTCCACCTGCAGCGCCGAAAGGGCCGTCTTTCCAGCGACGGAGGAAGAGCTCCTTGCCTTAGTCGCCGAAGCCGCACGGACCGGAACTAAGATGAAGGCGGCGACGCGATACGCACACAGCATACCAAAACTGTCCTGCCCAGACGGCGACCACGGCCTCCTCATAAGCACCAAAAACCTCAACCGCGTCGTGAGCGTCAACGCGTCGGCGTTGCTGCTCACGGTAGAAAGCGGCATGGTTCTCAGCGATCTGATTAAGGCTGCCGGTGACGCCGGTCTCGCTCTGCCTTACTCGCCCTATTGGACAGGGGTGACGGTTGGCGGAATGCTTGGCACCGGAGCGCACGGAAGCTCGTTATGGGGGAAAGGAAGCGCGGTGCATGATTACGTCGTCGGGGTCAGGATTGTAACTCCGGCTTCGCCGGCACAAGGCTATGCCAGGGTGCGCTCGCTTGGAGCTGACGTTCCTGAATTGAATGCTGTCAAGGTTTCGCTTGGAGTGCTGGGAATCATATCACAGGTTAGTAAACGTCAAACCGCCATCTTGTACTAAAATACTGTTTTGAATGGCATGACCATGATGAAATTATGATACTGTACTTCACTGGCTAATGGTTTTTCCCAATCTGGATTCATGCGGGGGTCAAAAAATTTTTTTTTTTTTTTTTTAACAAATTCAAATATGGACCTGCAGGTCACATTTAAGCTGCAGCCGGTGTTCAAGCGGTCGGTCACATATGAGAATCGGGGAGACGGAGATCTTGCGGCGGCCGTGGTGAGCTTCGGGAAACAGTACGAGTTCGCGGACATTACATGGTATCCAGGCACAGGTAGAGCGTTGTACCGGAAGGATAGTCGTGTTTCCATAAACGGTAGGGGAGACGGGCTATACGATTTCCTGGGCTTTCGTTCAACCCTAGTTGCGGGATTGGCCATCGACAGATCCACTGGTAGGTGTTCGAATTTGCTCCACTTTTTTGTTTTTTTTTCTCTTGTATTTTTAAAAAATGTTCCTCGAGTTCAAAACTAATACGAGAAAATCATCTCAATCACTGCTTTAATTGAGAACCACTCATACTTATAAGATAAGATATGATTGGGAAAAAGTATTTATTCGTTGGGATGGATGATCTGGCAAGTATTTTTAATAGAACGTTAGGAGTATAACATTTCTCTCATCATGCGTAAAATGACAAAAAAATATTGTCATTTAAGTGTATTTTATCTTTGGAAGGGGTGCTATCCACTATAAATAAGTTTTGTTAGCGTAAAAAATATAAAAAACTGAATAATTTTAATTACCTTAAAACGAACTCTAATACATGAATACAGAATACCCATATTTTGAAAAATTTTCCGTAATCTATCTTTTTCTATAAATAACTGTAAGATTTTTTAAGAGAATAATAGGAAAAATTAGCGAGCACTCAAAATATAACTGGATTAATAGAAAATATTCAAACTATTTTTTAGATGATAATTAAGTGTGAGGAAATCAGAATTATAGTTTTTTTTTTTACTTATCTGACCTTTAGTTTTTTAAAAATGCCACAAAATTTTAGTAAGATCAAACTTTATTCATTTTGTAATTAACACGTTATTTTTAAGATTAGATGTTTTCTTGTTTCATAATTTATTAAAAACGGGCAGACAAAAATAACAGAGTACAAAAACCCATGTTTAGGCTTTTGCAATAGATTTTAACTTATTTTAAAATTTTATTTTAAAAAATATTTTATATTTTACATGGAGCTCCCTGCAGCATAATTTTTTGGAGGAGAAAACTCACATCAGAAAAGATCTGAAAGTCATCGAATTTATTTTTAAATATTGATAATATATGTATATATTTAAAGTGTGTTTTTTTTAATTTAATTTATTTTAAAACAAATTTACTTTAGGGGTATTTCGTTTCGGTTTGGCTAAAGCATGGCAATAGTGTCATTAATATAGCGGC
The DNA here is from genome assembly GCA_003013225.1 of Phalaenopsis aphrodite. NCBI lineage: Eukaryota > Viridiplantae > Streptophyta > Magnoliopsida > Asparagales > Orchidaceae > Phalaenopsis > Phalaenopsis aphrodite. Next base: position 1,714,229 of record NEWO01000096.1, read on the forward strand.
CAAGCCATGTTGCTTTGCTGTTTTTGTCCGGTTATTGCTTTGTGCTTTCCCATAAGATATTAATTTGGATTTACATATTTATTTTTGGGTTCAACTCAAAGTTGGCTTGTTTAGGATATATTTTACTTAATTTAATTCATTTATTATATAGACTTTAATTGAGCCCTTGTTTGGGTATTACAATCAACCCAAATACTGGTAAGATTCTTAATTTGGACCTGAAATTCAGTTTGGATATTGGTTCAATCGAAATTTAAATGTTTCAAGTCGAATTGGAGTCAGATTTTCTGATCAAATCATTCATTGACAACCCAATGATGCCCTTCAAAGAATGAGTTCAAAAGTTGACTTGTGTCTCACAGTAGACACTTGAAAAGTGGAGAATATATAACCAAATTTTTTATTTCTAAACATCTAGTTTGCCACCTAAAATAAAATATTAAACTCATGTATTTGTTTTTGTAAAAATCAATTCATAAAGAACTTAATGAAAAAAAATAATATAAATTGATCTTTTTACTGTGGGCTTGGATATTTTTGTATATTATTTTATTGGGGATTTACCAATATATACTGCATAATTCTTCTCTCTCTCTCTCTCTCTCTCTCTCTCTCTCTCTCTCTCTCTCTCTCTCTCTCTCTATGTATATAGATATATTATAAATCTAGTATTTAATTTGATTGCTTTTTAATAATATAATCTATCTAAAGAAATACTTCTATTTCACTATAAAAAATTATTATTGTTGATATGTTTTATTCTCTGTACAATATTTGAGTATTATATAAGTAAAAATTAAAATTGAAGTGATAGATTTGTAAATACAAAAAATTTATATATATATTCCACTATTTTGAATTGAAATTGTTGAGTTTGACTTTTGTAAACACATAAAATTTAAGTGATATGATTGGCCTTGAAGATTATAAAAATATTTTTTAAGAAATTTAAAATAAAAAATAATAATAATACACATGTCCTGCATCTGCTTCACCATATAAATTTCGCATGAGTTGCTCCTAATTGAATTTTTTTTCCGATGATTTTACAGCATAAGGATCATTCAAAAAATTCCTCAGATGTTGTCACAGAAAAATAACTGCGATGCAACATTTGGAAATCATTTTGTTCAAAATTTTATACTTCTAAAATTAACCTTTTAATATGCTGGGCTGAGTAGCAGTACTCCTTCCATTTTTTTGTGCTATTGGACTAGTTATATGATGGAGGTTTGCAGGGTACTAAGAAAATAGTATAGATAATAATTGATATAATTATTCATATACATTAAAAAATAAAATAATAAAACTATATATTATCTTTCTTCAGAAATCTCTCAGTTGCGAGTTAATCATATGTTCAACTGATGAGTCCTAAATTGCAATTTTATCCCGCTGCAGAGGATACACTCGAAGCCCTCGGCAATGCTTCCGGCAAGTGCGGCGCCGCGACGGTGGTTAACTCTGCCTTGTCCCTTGCCGCCTACGGTCTCACCAGCGACGGGCTAGTCTTCAAGGGTTACCCTGTAATCGGCCTACAGCACCGCATGCAAGCTTCCGGCAGCTGTTTGAAGTCACCAGAGGATGGCTTTCTCACCTCCTGTCCTTGGGATCCCCGCATCAAGGGCAAGTTCTTTTTTCAAACCGCTTTCAGCATCGCGCTCTCCAAAGTCCAAGACTTCATCCTCGAAGTCCAAAAGCTCAGAGACCTACACCCCCAAGCGCTCTGCAGCACTGACATCAACAATGGCATCCTATTGCGCTACGTGAAGGCTTCCTCTGCCTACCTCGGCAAGGACGAGGACGGCGTCGATTTTGACATCACTTATTATCGCAGCCACGATCCATTGAGGCCGAGGCTTTACGAGGACGTGCTGGAGGAGATTGAGCAGATGGCGTTGTTCAAGTACGGGGCACTTCCGCACTGGGGGAAGAATAGGAACATTGCGTTTGATGGAGTTAGTGCTAAGTATTCAGGGATTGGGGAATTTATGAGGGTGAAAAATGAGTATGATCCTGCGGGATTGTTCTCTGCGGAGTGGACAGATCAGGTGCTTGGGGTGGAGGGGAAGAAGACGAGTTTGGTGAGAGATGGCTGCGCTTTGGAAGGGATCTGCGTTTGCTCTGACGACCGACACTGCGCACCGGAGAGAGGTTATCTCTGCCGCCCTGGAAAGGTGTACAAGGATGCCAGAGTGTGTAGCCGCGTAGCCACAAATGGTTTTAGTGATTAAATTTGGGTCCTTATACATTTTATGCTTGAAGTGGCTTGTAATTCTGCTCAAGTTTACTATTTGAAAATAAAATGAAATTTTTAAAGATATTTGATTCGCAGTGTTCATCTACCCAAGAAAAATTTTAATTTTGATTTTTGATCATCTCTGTCTTAAGAAATATTTAGTTAATATTGTTTATTATCGGAAAATATTACAAAGTTTACATTCTAATATACTTATAAAATATATGTATTATTTTCTTGTGCATTACATTTTAATTTAAAAAGATTTTGACGCTCGAAACACGACAATAATCCCATAAAATATAAAAGAGAACGACTGATATAATTGGGTGTGTTTCATAATTATTTTTTAATAGTTTTTTTTTACCCTTCCATTGATTTTTAAAGAGTTTTTTTACAGAGCAATTAATAGTTAATTTTATTTTGATAATACGATCTTATAATTTGGATTGAACTCGAAGTCATTCGATCTAATTTTTACTCGTCTATATTAAATTTGACTCCTATTTGTTTAGATTTGTGATCAACATAATATTCAATCGCTATTCGATTATTGAATTGAATTTAGAATGTTGAATTTAAAATTTACTATTTAATTTTAGAAATATAAATATATAAATAAATGAATAAAATAATATTTAAATAATACTTTTAATCAATTTTAAATATTTTAATATAAAATAAATTAAAATTACAAAGAATAAAATTGGATAAACAAGTAAAATGGTAATAGTTTAAATTTGTGTAAACTTCTTAATATTTGGAAGAAATATTAAACAAATTTATATAAAGTAAGTAAACACTAAAAATATATTAAATAAATCATTCTAGACATTAATGTAATTGAACCAGTTTTTCGAACTAATTTTTTTTATTAATTTAAATTAAAAAAAATTAAAAATTACATCAAGAAAAGGTTAAATTATTTACTAAATATATTGATGGACGAAATCTATCTTGACTATTGTTATGATTATAAAAGAAAACAAAATGTGCTTATGATAGCACTATTTTTAAATGCAGTCTTTTATTATTTTAAAGTTTTAGATTGAATTTGTTAGCAATGTTTTTAAATTATATATATATATATATATATATATATAGATTGAGAGAGAGAGATAGACGATAGCTTTTAATTATAGAATGGCATTCCTATATAATTGTGTCATGGCACGTTAAATATGTGGGACATAACTCATAAGAGAATGAAGGGGTCATGTCGGTGCGACCAAAACTCATAATATTCCTATATAATTGTGTCCAAAACACGGGACATAAAAGACTAAAGCAGAAGTATTTTCTTAAATCGTTTTATGTGGAGCACGAGATTTTTTCCTCCCTTCAGCCTTTGTCAAAAGCAGTTTTCCTCACTATATTACGCTATTGAGCGCATCGAACTTCCATTTTTAGAATTTATGTGGTCATATATTTCACAAATTAATGCATTTGGATAATATTGGCGTGAATTGGGGTGTTATTTAGGTGCATTAGCCAGAGCAAACCCAAAATACAATTATCCGCATTAAGCATCTACGTATTATCTGTATGTAATATTTTTTTTTCAAATATTTATCATATCTAACTATTAGGTTTGTCAATTCGGGTCAGCATGTCGGATTCTGCCCACTGAAATGACCCCACTCGAATCAGGTCAACTTGAACCCGATCCAAATAATAAACGAGTCAAATTCTGACTTGAACCAGTCTAAGAAAAAAAAAATTCAGGACAACTGAACCTGTATTTTTTTAGTTGAGTTTGAGTCGTGTTGCCGTGTCGGGTCAATTTTTGACATTTAGGAATGTCAATTTGGGTTGGCGGCTCGGGTTCGGGTCCGACCCAAAAATGACCTGACCCGAATCAGATCAATCTGAACCCAACCAGAATAATAAACAGGTTAAATTCTCTGACTCGAACCCAACTCAAAAAATTTTCGGGTCAACCCGAATCAGAACATAAATTTTTTTAGCCGAGTTCGAATCGTATTGATGTGTCAGGTCAAATTTTATGAGATTTTAATTGTTATGATTTTATGTTGCGCAACAACTATAGAATCGCTCCCATTATACCTTTCATTGTATTGCATTCCCAATCCTTCCAGAATTATTTTAAAATTGTGGCCATTTAGAATTTTTTAAATTATTGATGTTAGTTAAAAGTATTGCTAAAGGTTTTTTTATTTATTTTACTGCTATGTTTTATTCTGATAATTATTGTTGTAAAAAAATTCACATGAAAATATGGTTTTTATTTGTTTTGATCTTATTATTTTTTATTAGGTTTCTTTTATTTATCAAAAGAGCCGTAGAAACTTATCCACGAAAACATTCATTGCCGCAATAACTAGAAGAGAATATATTACTATTATTTAAATTAAAAAAAAAAAAAAACTTTAGTTGTGTTTTGTAATAGAAAGCCTCACATTCCTATGGAATTCGTCATCAACTTTTTCAAAGGAGGAGCTGACATTATTTTTTGGAGTGGAAAAATTTTTTTTAAATTATCTAAATTATATAAGAAAAAAAGATATACATGATTATTTATATAGAAAAATCTCAAAATTCTAAGGAGGATATTTGCTCACCTGCCACTGATTTTTTTAATTTCATAAAATACCAAAGTATTATTATTATTATTATTATTATTATTATTATTATTTTGGGATTTCTTGGCTTCTATAAGAACTGGGGACCTGTTGGGAGTAGGGCTATCAAAATGGCTAGTTGTTCGCGAATTGCTCGTGTTCGGCTCGTTAATTTCGTTTGATAAGTTAACGAGCCGAACACGAACTAAGATGTGTTCGTTCGTGTTCGGCTCGTTTTGGCTCGAAATACNTATTGCTCAAACTCTTATTGTCTTATGGCTACATCATTAGGGTTGTTAAAAAGACTATTTGTTCGTGAACAGCTCGTGTTCGGCTCGTTAAACAAACGAGCCGAACACGAACACACTTTTTGAGCTCGAAATATAAACGAGCCGAACACGAGCTGAGCCAAGCTCAACTCGTGTTCGACTCCTTTACACCCCTAGTTGGGAGGGACTACTCATCATGCATACTTTAATATTTCGGTTTAGCTAAATTTTGGATATTTTTATTTTCTCATTAATATTTTTTATTTTTTATGGATGGCTTGTTAATTTCAATGATATCCTTTCGAAGTTTGATCCTACGATGTTAGTTATGAAGTCATATTGTATCAAGATCCCTTTCATTGATATACATATTTCTTCGTAAAATATATTTGATATAATTTTTTTATTGATTAATTATAAATTAAACATATCTTTGCAATATTTAAACGTCATAAATCTTTTATTTATTCAATTTAAAAAAAAACAAGCATTAAAGTATTTTTTATTTAATTTCTTACCATAGGTTTTAATGGCTGTGCCCGAACAAGTTGAACTTATCTTTTTATCCCCATATCCTTGAATGTTTCAGACATGCACATTCTTTAGTAAAAAACTGCATGGATAATTATATATTCGAAGGCATTTATTTAAAAAATGCAAATATATATGGCAAATAATTTTCAAAGTGAAATGAATCAATTCCTTAAAATAAAGGGAGATTTACATACATATCATATTATTCCTATATATTTATATATCTAACATCTAAAGTTTGATGTTTATAATTATAACACCTTCGAGTTATTGACCTATGCATGAAATGTGCATTGCACTTTTGAAAATATAGCGATGGTGTTATTTTTTATGTGATGTTCAAGATTAGCGGTATGCATGTAAATATAAATGTTTTGGTGCTGGATATGTAAATACATAAGAATTGTGTCGTGGGTATGTAAATGCCCCTACAACAAACTGAGGATTTGTGGAGAAACTCAAGCCACAACTTACAAATATATACAAGTGGTTGAGAGATTGTGTGGAGATTGAGTCAGTTTGGATGGATCAAATTTTGGTCAAACCATTTTGAAATCGAAATATAGAATCCAAATAATGAGCCAATCAAAATTTTAATTTTAATAAAACTGAAACGATCAAATCAAAATTTAATTCAGCTTAAACAGTTTGACGATAAAAAATTTTAACTAGATTGTGTTGGAATTTGGTTATGACAAGTATTATAAATTTATGGTCTTACATGAATACTACTAATTTAATTTCATAAATATTTGATTTATTTCAATCAAATATTGCATTCAATGTAAATTTTGATTTTTTTTATCGATTTGTTTGACAAGATATTAAATGGAATAAGAAATTTTAATTAAATTTCAATGTTACATTTTGCTTTTTTGAATAAAAATTAAAGTTGAATCAATAATTGAAAATTGAATATTTAGATTAAAAAAAAAACCGATACACATTTTGAAACTGAGCCCAAATCATTCAATCTTGCTCGGTTTTACTTGATTTTCCGATTTCGACTAAATAATGCACACCGCTAATATACAAAAAGTGTATTTGTATTATAATAATGAGTAATTCACTAATAAACTTTTTCGAAAATAATTAGGTGAAGAAGAACGAGTCCTTTGAGAAATACTTGTTTTCAATAGAATTGGTTCCTAGTTTTTCCAATTTGAGAGAGGCTCAATAAACTATAAATATATTACAAGAAAACTAGGCTCTGGTGGCGCTAATCAGAAGCTACAATCATGATTTTATTTGCGTCTAAAATTCTAGTAACTATTTAAAATTCACTACAAGATTGTTGCTCATACTTAGCGCCACGAAGCCCTTTAACAGCAGTTTTAATACCGTTGTCATGGATTTAGGCGATGTTGGCTGTTTTAAAGCACCATGTTTTAGTGTCGGTTATAACCGTTACATGCATGCAATACTTATGACAGTTAAAATCGTCACCGTAAGTACTTTTCTTAAAGAAAAAAAAAATATCATACACCACCTACAAATGAATAGAAGTCAATTCAAGAATCCAAAATTTCATCAAAGATGTTGCTAATTATCAGTTGAATCTCATTTTTTCCTGCACAGACCCAAAAAATTGAAATAATTCTCTATAGCATTCTACCCGTTCAAACCGTTACTACACCTGGCTCACCACATATAGATCCAATCCAACAACATTTATCTGCATTTGCTTCTTATTACAACACTCATAAAAATTTCTGAATCACAATTTCAGCATTCAGCACAAACATACACTTACATTCCAGATAAGAGAATCCATCAAACTACATAGGAAAGCACAACGTCAACATTACCATAAATCAAACAACCAAACACTGGATGCAAATTTCAGAATCATTCCAATAATATATGCCAAAAGGTCCTCAACACCCCCATTAACTTTAAATCTAGTATAAGAGAACAAATATAACTGACAGTGTAGTCAATGACTATTGAAGATAAGCTTGCTTTGCCTCGCTACCAAAGGCTTGAACCTTTATGTAGGCCCATGACTTTTGTATCTAAAAAATCTACAACAAATAATCATACTTACATGACAATCACATTCGCTTAGAGTGCCGGCATCATTCTAAAGAGCATTTCGTCCATCTAAGAGTGATTTGATTGAAGGGTGATGTTTCAATTTTTTGCGAGGATTATAAGCTGCAAACAAACATTTTGTTTAATTTAAGAAAGCTTCGATTGATATAAACTCATACATACACATTTGAATGTCAGGAATTATGGTTAAGAATTGATAAAATATATTAGATCTGAAGATAGTCAGTCTAAATTTTCAAATAAAATTATTGATTGTTCAAAGAGGATTAAGAATAAATGAAAAAGGCTTTCACTGAAGACAAGAACAACAACATAGAATAAGATGTCAATATCATATAGAGAACCTGTAGACAATAAAATAAATGCTCATATACATTCAACATAGCAATATATAATCTATAAGATGATTATAACACAATAATAACAAATACTAGATACATTTATAATTAAATATCTTCACAAAGTTTGAACTTTGGAAAAGAAAATTAAAAAAAACAATATGTCAACAATCAAATAAGAAGACAAACAGAGAATTGAGTGGCGTATAGCACGCCTGACAAAAATTATAGAAGTTTGTTGGGGCAAACAAACGTGATTGTTGTATTCGAGGAAAAGGATAAGGAGGCGAATAAGGAAGAGGATGGTGAGTAGGAGGATTAGACTGAGTTTTATGTATTTTTAATTTTTAAAATGTTTGAACTTATATTGAAGGCCTAGATGTAAACTTTTGATAATTTGGATTTGTGACAGTATCATTTTTTCAGTTTTGATATTTTTAAGAGCTTTGATCTATGATATGATTGAATATAATGTTGTAGTGATATGGATTAAATGTTGTGTTCAGATTATGGAAATATAATTGATATTTTGAATTTATTTTCTATATCTCAGTTTTGCATCTGGTTTGCGTATGTTTTGAGTACAAAAATTCAACGCATAGCTCATCAATATTATCTGCCACAAATTCGACGATATTACACAAAAGTTGATACACATGATGTCCGACGCAAAACACGAAACTAATTATTTGCATCGGAATATTTCGACGCAACATTGACGAAATTAACAATACTGACCACCGAATTACCCTAAAAAAATATCAGATGTAAATCGGATGCAAATCCTCAATTTCATCAGATTTACATTTGATTAGCTTCGGATTTGGCCAACACAAGTTTGCTAGTTTCCTGTAGTGACACCCAAACTTCAAATTTTACATACAAATCACACAATTCTTAAGTATTACATGGGTGTTATGCACTTAACAACTAAATTCAATTTTGTATACAAACCACAAAAGTCATATGGATCACATATCTAACACCCAAACATCAATTTTTACATAGAAACCACACACTTCTTGTGTATTATATTTATGCGCCCTAAACTTCAATTTTTACATACATTCCAATCAATTCAAATGTATCACAAATTTAACACTCAAACTTTAATTTTTATATAAACCACACAATTCTTACTATATTACATACCAAACATCTAAACTTCAATTTTTTGCATACACCCACTAACTTCTTATATGTTAAATATCTAACACCTAAACTTAAATATTTACATAAAATATACACAATTTTTATGTATTACAAATCTAACACCTAAACTTTAAATTTTACCAACTAACCACACAATTCTTATGCCAATGGTAGAGTTTAGGAGTTATATACAAATAATTACGAATTGGGTGGTCTGTGTACAAATGTCCCTTTTCCTAAACCTTACATCAAACAAACCCTAAATCCAGAAAAACACTCCTTAAAACATAGCTAAACCGTTAACACATAAACCTAAAGCAAAATAGATTCTTTCGGCTTAGAAAAATTAAGGGTCGTGAAAAATATTTGCTAAAAAAGAAATCTTGATTTGGGCAGCGTGGTTGGTTGTCGGAAGGTCGCTGAAGAGGATTTTTGTTGGACGATGGCCAAACAGTCGTCGGACGGTGATCGGATGGTCATCGCCGCAGAGGAAGAGATCATGATCGTTGATTTCACAGAGGTAGCTAGGGTTCTTCGAAAGGAGAGCGTGAAGGAGACTTGCTAGCACATGATTGTATTTTAATGAATAAGTGTCGGATTTGTGTAAGCCATGTCTGCTACTATTAAGTAAGACATATTATTGCAGAAAAAGTCAACGGAAGCTTCTGAAAAGTCATTGCTATTAAGTGGCGAGCATGACGATGAAAGAATTCAATGTCAAGCCCG
>NEWO01000096.1:1724709-1756894 GCA_003013225.1 Phalaenopsis aphrodite
AATTGCGTTGCGCCTATGGGAGTGGTAATTAACCCGTAAAGACTTACGCTTATGGGAGACCTCAAACCCAAAATCTTAAAAGTCCTCGCAAGATGAGGACGAAATCTCTTGGTAGTGTAATGTTTAGTGTGTCACGTGCCTTCTAAAAAAGTGACTCAAATCCTCACGTTAAACAGTTGCTCATTTCTCATTCATTTCTTCTTCTTTTTGAGGGAGTCCTGGGCACCAAATTTTCAGATCCTACACATTATTATCTCCAAATTTATGTTAAAACTTCTTTATGTTCATTCTCTTAAGCTTAGCAAATATTAGATCTCATCAAATCACATAATATTCTCTTACAGCTCTTTTTGTGGATGCTCCATATGGTAAAATTTTTTCTGGGCGAGTCAGAACTCATTGATATATGATAGATATGTGAGCCTATATATAAATATAGTCCAAGGAGGTGTTCGTCCCAACTCTTGTTGATGATGATAATCTTTTAAAACCCTTCTACAAATAGAAACTTTGCAAACCTATTAGACATAGCGGAAGATTTTGGATGGCCTAAAGCTTCAAATTTTCTCCTTCTAATCTGATGATATTCCACAACTTATTATTCATAAGTGTGTCATGGTGTTCTTTTATGCTTTATACTTTGAAGTGTGCTAGTTGGCTCATTCATTCTTATATAAAAAAAGGATGACTTGTCCTTGCCTTTTGCTTTATATCATATTGTTTATAAGTGGATGTTCAATACCTCATACAATCTGTCGGTAGAAGAAAAAGGCAAAGCAAAAGACTAAAATAAGAGTGGACAATATGGGCGACAAAACATCATAGTGATGAAGCATGCCTTGTGTCTAACGTTTCATGCATCATTTCACTTAATGATGTTGAGAGGAGAATTTTGTGAGGTGGGGAGCAAACTCAATCATTATGTTAGTTTTGCATACAATTTTTTTTTTTTTTTAGTTTATTGATTACCACTTTCCTTTACTGCTGCGCCTTTCTTGGCTTCGAATTTTGAAAATTTTATTGAGACAAGCCAAAAAAAGGCTGAAAATGTAGATGTGAAGTTGTGTGCTTCATTTCCCATATAGATTTTATAAGAATAATGAACAAAATTTTAAGAAATGTTAAATGTAATTTTGCCATCTAAACCCTGTTGTTATAACCTAATGTAATGCAATATAATGATCGAAGACTAATCAATTAAGCATATATATAAAAGAAGTTTGGAGTTTCATAATTTTGAAAAAGGAGAAAAATGGTTCTGAAGTCTTCATTACTGATTTTGAGTAGATTTGGCGAATACGCGAAATTACAGTTTCTTGTACTTCATGAACTCAAAGAAATGAATAAATAAATAAACAAACATAGAATAAATGATGATGTTGATGCACCTGTCGATGTATGCCATCTGAATTCTGATTCTTTGGTGAGCAACTCATCTAACTCTAATTGTGCTCAAATGCTTGGCAGATCACATTGATTAATAATAAATAAAATAAAAAATCTGAAGTGTTCTATTCAAACATTTATTTTATTAGTTAATTTCTTAGGATAAAAATTCATAGTGCAAGTTTTTTATCCTAAATTATTTTATGATGTCGCTAAGAGTCATTAAATATATAGCAGGCCCATCAGTTTGTCTACTGAACTTGCAAATGGCAAAACCAAATCAGTGAGCTTACGTAAATAAATCCTGATGGGCTTCCTCTATTTGAAACCATTCAATACGTAAATTAGGATAATTTATTTAGAAAAAATAAAAAAATTATGTATTTGCATATCTTATTTGCATTTCTAATACATAAATCTTAGTCACTATTTATATAAAATTTAAATCTTTATATTGCATAAAAATTACTACTATAAATTTAGTCAACATAAAACTTGTGTTTATTGATTTATTTTAATATAATTTATATATCTAATGAAATTTTAGAAGATTTACATATTTAGAATTCAAGATCTTAGGATGTATATATTTAACATTTATACTTTGTTATTTACATTAGTTAGATGACTCTTCGGATTGGTTAGATAAATGAGATAAAATTACTAGTGTGATGTGGAATCATCTAGTTAATGAGGCTTATTATAAATATTATGTCGGTTTGAAAGTTTTATTTCATTTGTTGTTGAAAAAAAGAGGTAATTTGTGGTAACTGTTGTTTGCAACAATATGAAACATGATATTTTAAGCTTAAGACCAAAATGAATAGCAAGTTTATTGCAAATTTTAGCAATACATGGATGCAATATATGAGAACTGCATAAGGTTTAAGTATGTAAATGACTTAACATCTGAGCAATAAAAAAATCAGATTCAACAACAGAGGAGTATAAGTAGTCATATTCAACAGCTTAAAAAAAACTTGGAGTATCAAGTGATGAGAATAAGAAAATGGTTTTGATGGAGAATGAAGAGTATATCTCACACATTTAAGTATTTCTCTTTAGCAATTATCATTTTGAATATATTCATTTTAAAAATTTGTTATAATATTGTATTGGATATAATTTTTTTTTTTAAAATAAAACTTATCTTAATATACCAATTGCAAATTACATGGAGTTGGAGAAAATTTTTGGTGAAGGACATGCTACTAGAGTTTGGGCTAAATCTGAGAATTATAATATTTCATTTGAGGCTCAACAAATTAATTTGGACGACAACGAGTTCTTAAGTTTTATTGAGACCGATGTTTTTGGAATACAAAAATGAAAGAAGTTGCTACATGGATGATAAAACAACAAATGTCTTCATCTTTAAATAGAGATATTCAACAAAAGAAGAAGAAAACATCATTTGTTGATAATAATTATTGAAAATATATAATTATGATGATAGATAATGTGGTCCAAGTTATAAATGCAATCCAAATCATAATAATAGATTTTGAAGAAAGAAAAATGTTCATTGATCTTATGGCGGAGCTTTCCAATGTTCCTGGTTTCTCAGAGAAAGAGATTCATAATATATCATAACTTATTCAAGATTCCTCCACTGATTTGATCATTTCTTTCAAAACTTGTGCAATAAAAAACTAAATGGATAAGAAATGTGTAAGGTAAATGAGTTTGTACCATTAGATTTGTTGGTAGAGTAGTCACTTCTAGTACTTTACATTTTCAGACTTGAGAAATCATTTTAATTTTGAAGACTTTGTTATCATTTTTATAAGGCTTTTAAATTTGAAAGCATGTTATGTATTTTGAACATTTTAGTTCTTCATTTTTGGTCAAGTAATCTGATTTTATTAAAATGATTATTTTTTCAGTTCTTGAAAAGATATGAGAGGACTTGATTTTATTGAAGAAAAGAGGGTATAAATACCCATTACAAGACTTACTGGTAAGAAAAACAATAAAAACATAATGCAGTAGAAAAGGAAATGAATAATAACAAAATATAAGAAACAACTAATCTCTCTAATTTAAGGTGAGAAATAAATAGAAATTTTCAAGATTCCTCATATAATTTATAACCCTCTAAATATAGAGTTATAACAAATAAAAAAATATAATAATTAGTATTTTCGAGATCTTTCAACTGTTCTTTATTTCTTATTTTATTTAACTATTCTATTTATTATCATATTTTCCTGTCTTTAATTACCTTCTATTTATGCTTCAACTAGTGTTATTTTACCCTTCTATGCACTATATATAAATTATTTTTTAATTTCTTATATATAAAACTTTTAATGTTGTGAAATACATAAGTTCTTAAAAATTCTTAGCTTAGCAGTCAATACAGTGTGCAAATTTCTTAAAAATTCTCAATTCGTATATAATTAAAAAACCCACCATACGACTCTGATTTTGTAATTATTAATATCAAGTTTGAGCTATGGCAGGCAACATGAAGTATTTCTTTTGCTCCATATGTGCTAAAATCTTCAATCACATATTTTAGGGTGTTCAATTTTGCAGCTTATTGTCACCTCTCAAAAGAGCCCTTATGGGTGGTGGGTAGCCCAGGACTTAAATACTACTTTTCAGCCTTACACCTAGCCGATGTGAGACTATTTGTCCGTGACATTCTCCTCCACCCAATCACGTGACACCCTCGTCACGAATCGACTCCACCGAGGGTCCCACTGGACCATGAAGAGTTGACACACCTGGCAGACAATAATTTGTTCTGATACCACTTGTCACCTCCCAAAAGAGCCCTTATGGGTGGTGGGCAGCCCGGGACTTAAATACTACTTTTCGGCCCTACACCTAGCCGATGTGAGACTATTTGTCTGTGACATTATGCTTGTATTCAAGTTGAAATAGCTCCATACAAACTTAATGCCCATGATCATCATCTTTTTCTTTCCAACTACAAAAGAAGTTCTATTTCTGAAAAAAAAAAAATTACATGGATAAGAAAAATTATCTTCTCCTCATGGGGGAAAAAGAAATTGCTAAGGACAATATTGCTTGTACGAATATCAGTATGAATAAGGAACTTTTACATCACCTTTCATGTAATAAATTACTTTTTGTAAATATGAGTTTTCTAGAGGTATGTGTCTCTATATCTTTTCTTCATTCTGCTTAAATGGCTCTGGAAAAATAATCATCATTATCAATTTACATTATCTTCTATTAAAAATTAAATTTTAGTTGTTAGATATCTAAACACATGAATTCAGTGGATGCATGTAAATCTTCTTCTTTCAATTGAAATTTGCAATGATTCACTATTACTCTCTTCATTTAAGCAATAACTTTTTTCATCGATGGAAGTTTTAAACAGTTCTTTTAGTTTGTTGACGTAAGCATTTATGAAACATCATTTCTAAAAGAATAAACTGATTTTTTGAACTTCATTTTTGTAGAATTTAGGTACATAGCTATCACAATCATTGTTATGCAAGCAAGTTATGACATGAATCTTAAGTGGTGAGCTATGATTTTATGTTCCTATGATTCTTAATTATTTCCATAATCACTTCTTTGAACTCTCCGTTTCATAAATCTTAAAGGATTTGAGAAGCTTAGCCCCCTCATAAATCTTAAACCAGAAATAAAATAATCAAACAATCATCTTATGAGGTGCTCATGCTAAGGTTTGCTTCTTACTCATATTGGTTGGTTCAAAATCTCTTCAGCACCTGTGGGAAGGAGACCAGACATGAGATCCCTACAATAATCGAGCAAGTTAGATTAAATATAGGTGCGGTAGGTTGAAGTTCTTCAATTTTCAGCTATGGGTTTCATCTTTATCTGTATAATTTAGCTCTCAGAACTCTTTAAATGCAATCTAAACAAAATTATAAAGCACAAGACAGTGGAAATATTTGTTTTGTGTGCTATAGATGAGGTAAGAATGACTCCTGCTCATACACCTTAATACGAACGGGCATTTACATACATACCTCCTGATTCTCATGTATTTTTACAAATCTAAAGTTTAGGTGATAGGTTTATGAATGCATAAGAAATGAGCGGTTTTTGGCGATCGTTTGCACATCTGACAGTAAGCTCAGTCCAACAATTTCTCTTGGAAGGCATCAAAAGTATCTATATTGAGGAGTTGCTAAGTATTTGCATCTAATTCTTGAAGAAAGCTTAAAATTATAAACGAAGATTTACATACATATGATTCGATTCCTATGTATTTACAAATGTAACACCAAACTTGTATTTTTACGTGATTGTCTTAACCCAAGCTATCATATAAGTTATTATAGTTGATTGCGTGAATGGGTTTGAACTTTGAATGGACGTACATATGCCTAATTCTTTAGGTAATTGTTCTTCATGCTCTTCACATTCATGTACTTTATATGCTAAGGAATGATGGCATTAGGCTTAACTCCCAATTAGAAAAACGCCTCCATAATTTCTTCAGCATTTAATGGAGTGCGGAGTCTCTTCTCTGGCTTTATTATCCCATGGCTAGTAAATTTTGTTTCATTATCATACTAAAAGCATCTGTTTATTTAAATAAAAGCATAATCATTTCAAAAAATAACAATAATAAATAAATAAATGCATAAACAAGGTGTTTTTCTTTTTTGTAGAGGATGCCAGTTGGTGCTGTGTAAGTGAGTCTAGCCAACTCGAGCTTATAAGTGGCCCGAGAAATGAGCTCGACGAGCTAACAAGCCAAGCTCAAGCTAGTCCTGTCTCGACTCGTTTGCTCGTGACCCAACTCGTTTAAAAAAATATCTATATAAAATATACTTAAAACAAATCAAATTTCAATACTTTATCCTTAAGGTATTAAAAATGTTTATAAAATGATATTTTTGCATTGTATATTAGTTAATTTTTTATTATCTATTTCCTAATTATTCATTCTATTTGTCATCTTATTATATAACTAGCTTAAATTAATATCAATTTCTCTCTTTTATATTAAACAATCCAGCTCACGAGCTGACTCAAACTCAAGCTCTAACTTGATAAAATCAATCAAGCTCAAGCTAAAGTCGAGGGTGGCTCGAACCCCACTCAACTAGACTCGTTTACACCCCTAGTTAGTGGAGATGATATTGCTGCCCAGTTGAGTGGACTTTATATGGATTGGCAACTTCCAAATTTGGAAATTTGATAGATAAATTTGTGGGGTTTCCATCAATCTTTGCCTTCCTATTTGTCTTCGCAACTAAAGCGCAGAACTTTTAGAGAAGATGAAAGCCATAGAGGAGCAAGGCAAAAATTTATTGTTGTGCAAAATTGAAGAAATTCTATGTCATGTATTCCATGAGGACAAATGTCCTTTTGTAAATGAAATACATCTTTTATGCGTAGGTTGTTATGTAAATAAAAATTAAAATTTACTAGTTAGATGTGTAAATAATTTAGAATTGATTGGTATGCACGAAAATATTTTATTAAATGAGATTTCATGTTACCGTTACATTTAAATTTGAAAGCACAATCATGCCCAAATCCAACACTAATTAATGGATATAAAATTATTTGCTTTGATGTTGGTTGAATTGTTGTCTTTAATTACATGCCCAAATGCGTGTGAATGTATCTATCCGTATGTGTCTGAAAGAAATTATTATAGGATAGTATAGGTATGTTTTGTTAATGTTTTTGCTTGCTAGTTTAATGTAGAGCCTTCTGTGCCGAGATAACAATATTTTTACTCATGAGGTGCATGTTTCTATACCCTTAAATGAAGCTGCATAATTTAATTATGCACCCAAGTTTCTATACAAGTTTAATGGAACTGCATGTCCTTTTAATTTTTTTTAAAAAGAAAATGATATAGAATGTGTCACTTTATCAAAATTTTTAATATTATTATGTTTATTATTGTGATCACTTCGTAATGTTTATTTTTGTAATTGTCTCTCGCTTGCCCTTGATAGCTATAAGGCTTGGCCTATATATAGTTGGTCCCTCAGATGTAAATGTAAGATGATAAGTAGGAGAGTAAATGAGCCGAACATGAGAGAGCTCAGGCTCAGCAGTTAGTCGTCTCGTTTATATTTTGAGCTCAAAAAATGTGTTTATGTTAGGCTCATTTGCTTAGCGAGCGGTTCACAAGCAAAAAAATTGTGTTTACATTATATTTCATTTTCAGTAAATTAAATAATTCTTTAATAAATCACAGATAAATCTCCCTTAAAAATTATGAAATATATGTAAATCGATGTATGCTTAGATTGAATACTACGTGGCATTTTGGTGGGATCATTACATACGTGACACCTCTTCATTAGGATACTAATGCATCAGTCCTGTGGTAATATTTTTTCTAATCAATCCCCAGTAGTCAGCGAGTCAGCGACCATAGAATGAATTCGTCCGCGAATAAAATCCTAATGGCATCCATTTTCCTTATCCATGTCCCGCTAGCGCATAGCTGACGCCTTCTTCTCCACTCTCTCCCTCTCCTTCTCCCTCCCTCGCCGATCAACTTCCCATGGAGATAGTCCTCAAACACCCCTCACTTTCCCCTCTCAAACTCCCCCTCAATTTCCTCATCTCCCCTCGTTCAAACGCTCTCCCCATCACCCTCCCTTCCTCTGCCCATCGCCGCCGCCGCCGATTCCCTCCCGCTTTCCTTTTTACCACCTTCCAGAACCAATACCCCTCATCTCCCATCATAGAAACCAAAACAGAAACAGACCCACCGCCGGACGGCGACTACTACAGCGAAGTTAATCGAATCATCGGCCGACGCACCGTCCGCACCCCAATTTTCGCTGAAGACGGCTCTGTTTCAACCGCAAAATCCACCGAATACTTCATCGAATGGAAGGACGGACACACCCCTTCTTGGATCCTCGCCACCGGAGTCGCGGCCGACGTTATAGACGAATACGAAACCCCCTGGTGGACCGCAGCCCGCAAAGCGGACACTGCTGCCCTCTCCCTTCTCCTTTCTGACAAATCGGTCTCCCGCGATCCCAACGCGGAGGACTCCGATGGTCGCACCGCACTCCACTTCGCGGCTGGACTGGGGTCGGAGGAATGCATAAAGCTGTTGGTGGAGATGGGGGCGGATGTTGATCAAAGGGATGGAGCAGGACTAACGCCGCTGCATATGGCAGCGGGGTACGGGCGGGCCGGTGCCGTGCGGGTGTTGGTGGAGGTAGGGGCGAATGCCGCGGTGGAGGATGGGAGGGGGAGGACGGCGCTAGATCTGGCGCGGGAGGTTTTGGGGGCGACGTCAAAAGGGGATTTTGGGAGGCGGGTGGGATTGGAGGCGGCAGTGGTGGAGGTTGAAAGGGCGGTATATGAATGGGGGGAGGTGGAAAGAGTGATTGATGCGAGGGGAGAGGGAGAGAGGCGGGAGTATCTGGTGGAGTGGAGGGATGGGGGTGATAGGGAGTGGGTGAGGAAAGCGTGGGTGGGGGAGGATTTGGTGGCTGATTTTGAGGCTGGGTTGGAGTATGGAGTGGCGGAGGGAGTGGTGGGAGAGAGGGAGGTGGATGGGGGAGGGAAGGAATATCTGGTGAAGTGGATGGATATTGAGGAGGCGACATGGGAGCCGGAGGAAAATGTGGATGCGGAGCTTGTGCTGGAATTCAAGAGGCAGAACAAACCGGAGGGGTAAGATGTTGAAAATGGCAATTTTGATTTTCTCTGTTCATTATTGTTAGATTCTTGTTAGTTGTTGGTGAATTGTTACGGGGTTCAGTTGTTCGTGTTAGTGACTGTATTGAAGAACAGATATCTATGAAGTTGAAGAGTGGATCATGTTGATCCTTTCTTCTTTCTCATAGAAGGTGATGGATCAATTTGAGAAAGAATTCAAGGACATTATCTTGTTGGTGAGCTGCAACTTTCAAGCATTTTAAGGACAACTTTATTAGTCTTGTTTTACTATTAGAAATTAGCAGTTAGTATATGGGGATTATGATCTGAGTGTTGGATTAGTGTGCTCTAAATGTACATATGAGGATTTTAGGTGATTAATTTTGGAGGATCTAATTGATTAGGATGATGGAATTGCCTTGTGGAGTTCTAAGTATGATGCCAACTCTATTATCGGTTTCATGAGAAGCTCCGTTTTTGTTGACTTGGTTGATTTGTTCTTCTTTTTTTAGTTATTTGTATTTTCTTTGGGCATAATGAATTTAGCAATATAGTTAGGGGGCACTATAGTTTTGACCATCGTTGCTGCGTGATAGAAAATTCAGAATAATAATAGAGTGGAGGTTTTACAACCTATTATTACAAGAAGATTTCACACTAAAATAGATAATTACAAGAAGATTTCACACTAAAATAGATAAATGAGAAGAGTAAAAGAGACAATGAAATTTTTGCATGAGACATCAGAAAAGAAAAAGAAACTATGTGTATGGCCATGTGGAAATAATTCATTGTGTTTGTTGAGATTACACATATTTGTTTTCCTTTTAATTAAAGAAGATATGATGAAAAAGTAATGCATTGAAATATTTGCTTGTTATTTTGTATCTATGATGGATTTTAGGTGAAGATGTGACAACATTTGAGTTACCATGGCAAAATTATTATAGTTATAAGATAATTGTATGGTGATGGTGACGATAAATATCATATGATGGAGGTTAGATGATAATGTTTGGGCAACATTGGTCGAATTATGGCGGTCAGGTAATGGCTATTTGATGAAGGTGGTCGCTTGATGCTGGTTGGTTGACGGTGTTCTGATGATGGCAATTGGATGATGGTTTTAGGGTGACAACAGTCAAACATCAAACATTGAACAATGGTGATCAGATGATATCATTCGGGAGATGGTGGTTGGATGTTGGCAATTGGATAGATCTCTAGAGTTTTTTAGATCTTCAAGCTTTTTCCAATCTAAAATTCAAGTTCCTCTCTCGTTAAAAATTGATGTTTTTATTGTGAAATTTTAATAAGCCTTTATGAACTTCATATATGGAGATGTAGTTTACAGCTAGAAGAAATTAGAAGCTTGTAGTATTCAATCTAAGCATACATCTATTACGTTGGCATTTAGTATATAGGCAGAGTTACTTAAAGAAGTCTGTGGTACTGGTGGAGAGTGAGAGGATCAAATATTTAGTTATGTAAGTGCTGATGTAGGTGTTGAAATAACAATTTGGGGACCACTGTAACTGTATGTAGAATGCTGTTATGGCCTCTCAAACTTAGTATCCCTTAGTTGGATGGTAAGTTTGTCCTACTTTTGGGAATGTAGGTGTAGGCAAGGCTTTTGTGAGGATGTATGCAATTTGATTCGGTGCAGTCATATGTTGTACTGTCAGAATTTTCATTTCAATCTGAACCCTGACAAAATGATGGTCTATTTTAATGTGTTTAGTGCATGCATGAAAGATGAGATTGTTACTAAGGCAAGTGTGGAGGTGTTATGCAGTGAATTGTGGTTGGTGTCATAACCGAGATTTGAAATTCAGCTAAGAGCCTTAAGCGCCAAAGGCGTTTAGTACATGACAAGGAGAGAGCTCTGTATTATGTTTATGTTGATGACATGACTATCGTTTGTTATTTTTGAGTTTTTCATGAAATGTTATTTTTGGCCAGGAAGTTGTAATGGTCTAATTTAGATCTCTAATGATGGGATCATTGGCCCAATCTGAATCCAAATAAGTTCGTAGTGTAGAGGGTCCTTCGGTAAAGTAAATGCCATGAGTTAAAGTATCTTTGAGATACTTGAGAATGTGTTTGATGACCTAGAAGTGACCTTCGGTGAGAGTCTGCATATGTTGTCAAACTTGGTTAACCGCATAGGCTATGTTAGGCCTTGTAATGGTTAAGTATTATAGCGAGCCTACTAGGCTCATGTATGATGATGGATCAACCAAAGGTTGTTATAACAATGCATTTGATGGTTGTTTGGAAGAACAAGGAGTCAGAACAGGTTTGCAGTTTTGGGAAGCTGTGGTTTGAAGTAAATTTGTAATGTATGTTGTTTGGTTTAGGGTAACACCAGATTTGTTGTAACATAATTGAATGCTGAGAATGTTAGAAATATTGCCCTGTTCTTTCATTTGAAATCTATCATCCACATAAATGAAAAGATATATCTAGAAGTTGTTTTTGTGGTGAATAAGTAAAGAGGGATTTGATTTACAAATGGTGAAGCCTTACTATTTGAGGTAAGGGGAGAGAGTGGAATACAATAATATGGTAGCCTGTATTAAGCAATAGAGAGCCTTCCTTAACTTGCATACATGGTGTTGGTGTTGAATATCTTGGAATCCCTGAGGTTGGGATATGTATATTTCATCATCTAAGGTGTCATGTAAGAAAAATGTTTGGCATGTCCAATTATAGAACATTTCAGTGGTTGTTGAGAGCGACTGTGAGCAAAATTTTGATAGTAGTCATCTTGGCTATAAGGCTGGAAGTATCATTATAATTGAGGGTTTGTTTGGGGCAGCTACAGCTTATCCAGCTTATGCTGGTAAACAGTTTATCCTAATAATCTGCTGATAAGCAACTGATCTAAATAAGCTGACTGACTGTTTGGTTTGTGCGTTTTGAAAGCAGCTGATTCTGAAAAAATGACAATTCTGCCCCTGTTTTGAATAAACTGTTTAGCTATTTGGTTGGTTCGTTTTTGTAAACAACTTATTTACAATATTTTTTAGTTGAATGAATAATCTATGTAGCAGAATTTGTTATATTTTCAACAAAATTAGACATCAAATGTTAAGACAAGAAAATACAAAAACGTAGAGTTACATTTATATAACTCAAATANGATGCAGTGTTTTGAAATTTTGATATCGACGAACTCTGAGTAGCGGTGTCCAATTGGGATATCATAGAAACAGACTCCCTGTCGGCCCACCTGAAAAAATAACGTGTCAAAATGACAAGAAAAAAAATTATAATGTTGACTTTAAAATGTAACAAAATATCACGACCCATGCTGCCCGACTCTGACACTCCAGAACTCTGACCAAACTTGTCCGCCTGTGATGCAGTAGCAAAGGAAACACTCGAACTAGATGCAGTGTTTTGAAATTTTGATATCGACGAACTCTGAGTAGCGGTGTCCAATTGGGATATCATAGAAACAGACTCCCTGTCGGCCCACCTGAAGAAAGTGCAATCCTTCTATCATTGTGCCCACCGCGGGCATCTGTAAAATTGCCTCATGAAGCTATGTGTTTGACGTGACGTGATTAGCAATGACGGTAGCCCGCACCGACACATCATTTTCTCGGACTTCCCTGAATATATTGAACTCATCGTCCTGCAGTTCTTAAAAATAGAATAGATCAGTCCAAGAATTGAGGAAATATAGAAAGTATATTTATTATACAGATCTTATAGCAGCGGTTTCCCTTAAAGAATTGGGCCATCCAAGCTGCTATAAATTTTGTGCCGATGATTTTGTACGTACCCATAAGTACCATAGTATGGTTCCTGAGACAATTGTTATTGGGACAATGAAGATGCTCTTGGCCATGTTGAAGCAAAAAACTTCATTGCACTCAGCCTCGTCTAATGTAATATTTCAAAAGTATATTAACCTATTTTAACTAGTTTTCCTACATTTGGTCATACACCTTCAACGACATAATGATTAGCAAAGCTTTCGGCTCACACTGCTGAGACCACACCACCTTGTCAGCAATATAAACCCATCTTTTCTTCATATTTTTTAATAACAGCTAACTGGTCACCATATATTGCACCCAAACTTTCATAACAACATTGCAGAGAATAACAGCTAACTGGTCACCATATAGTGCTAACGGGTAGGACCCCACGATCCGCTTGTAATAGAAAATGGAAAACTTTTTTTTTCTAAAACGCATCCGGCAAGTTTTATCCAAACGCGATTTAGCGTTTTCAAAACGCCACCGCACCAAATAAGCTGCTCCAAACGAACCATGATTCTCTATTCTTGTTTGAATCCTTGAGCTACTAATCGGGATTTGAGTCTGGCTATGGTGCCTTCAAAGTGCAATACGATCTTATAAGTCTATTTGCAACCAATGTAGGATGATTTGATGGAGGGGGGACCAATTTCCAGGTGCCTTGTTATTGAAGAGCTGAAAATGTTTGTGACATGGTTGTTCTCCATTCAGGTATTTTCATAGCTTTAGCAAAGATAGACGGATCAAGTACAAGTATGGTGTGAAGGTGCAGATGTAAGATTGGTTTGGGTTTGGGATGAGTTGTACGTAATCTGGTTTTCATGGGGTATTTTATCAGATGATGTTATGTTGGAGTTACTAGTGTGAATGTTGAGCTATTTTTTGGAGGGTGAATAGTGTTGGTAATGGGAGATAAGGATGTCGGAGGATTCTCATTGGAAGCTGTAGGGTTATTGGAAGTTGTGGGTTGGAGCATCAAGGGAGGTATGCTGGTGGGGATGAGATTGGGTGCAATGGTCCAAATGGAGGTATGATTTGGGAAATTTGCCTCATCAAAGATTACATGTCTAACAATGATAAGTTTATGAGTGGATGAGGTATAACATCTATAACCCTTATAATATGTGGAGTACTCGAGGAATATGCATGTTGGTTCTTTTGGTGATAGTTTGTTAATGAGTGAAAGATGTTTCTATGGGCAGCAAAAGGTTCCAAATATGCGAAGATGTGAGTAATTGGGTATTCTATTGTGGATTAGTTGAAATGGTGACTTTTTGTTTGTATTTTTCGAAGGCATAGACAACTGTCTAAGCTGCATCAACTTAGAATTCATGTGGAAAATGAACAACTAAAAGTTTGATCTGTGATATGGTGAAGCACATGTCAATCACATAAACATACATGTCGATCAATTAGTATATGAACTTTTGAGTCTGTGTATTGATCTCATAGAGAACTAGTTAATTTCCAAAAAGATGAAAGTTCTACTCTACTAATCCTATGTCTAGTTTGAAGAATCAAAAGTTCTTGAATATTAAGAGTTTCTAATCCTAATTTTGCAAAAGTAAAACCTAAAAAAATGAGAGTAGGTTTTATGTCAAGTAAGAGACCTCCCTTGAATTTGACTTAAGAAACTTAGATTTATCCTATTGATACAAATGTAGTTGAAAATCGGGAGCAAAACAACTCTTTAAACTCTTCCAAGGTCATAAGAAGTCTTGAGATTTCATATTATAATTTAGTCTTCTGAAACATGCAAAAATTTAAGGATTTTGTGTTTCCCTATTGATTGCACAATCCTACTAGCAATATTCTTATTCTCCTAGAAAAGTGTATGTTGTTCCACTAACCTTCTTCTGTCATCCTAGATAACAATTTGTTTAACATTCCAAGCTATCAATATGGAAGTAAATTAAGCATGTAAGGTTAACATATCAACATTCCAATAAGATTCTAGAAATCACACGATATAGATATTTTTGAGTTTCATGGATTACCAATCCAATGGAGAGAATGATTCTAAGTGATATTCTTGATTTGAAACAAAAACATGATTTTTTTTATTAAATCAAAACAGGTACATGAGTATAGAAATATAAAACTTGATAGAAAAAAATCTTTGTTCCCAAGATTTGTTAGTCATTAGACTTTCCTTCATTCCTTGATGAAAACACTTAGACTCCCGCATCTTCTCTCCACACACCTCTCTTTTCACACAACACATAAATAAGTAAAGAAAGAAAATAAATTTGTGAACGAGAGCCCTTACAGATTCCTTCAATCACCTGTTTAACCCAAATTGATCTCTAAACCGTCAAAATTGCCCAAAGTCAGTTTTGGGCGCCTAATGCCAGGGGTAGTGTCGGGTTTCCACAGCCTCAGTCTATTGGCATGAAGGGAAAGCATGGATTACACGCTAGGCATGGGCATTGGTCCTATCCATCGGGGCGTCGACCCTAGGCACTGAGTTTCCGTAGGCTCGGTTTTCTGATCGTTTAGGAGCTTGTTCTGGCGCCTAAACGTTCAGACTAGGCACCAAGGCACCTGACAATGGCTTGGGATGAATTTGATCCAAATGATCCCATTTGCTAGCTGGTGACCTGTAAATTGCAAATACACACTAAAATATCCTGATAAAGCATGAAAATGATACAAATAATAGAGAAAGAACAAGGATAAAACACAACATATTTCTTACACATTAGTGTTCTAGTTGTTTCACTAATGTGAGTGTTTTATTTCACCTACATCATTTTCTTCAGATGTATAGGAGCAGCTTATTTGATGGTGGATGCCATGGGTTATGAGATAGGATCTAAATGCTTGAGCTATGAATTCACATGCGCCATCAAATCTTAGTATTTTTAATTGGAATTGAATTTTGTATAAGTTTATGCTCTTGGATGCATTTTGTAAGGGTCTCGATTTTGTTTAAAATTGGAAATAATCAAGAGAATCAGGAGAAATCATCAATGATTTCGTTTGTTATTCTCTCTTTTATTTTAGGAGTCTTCAGCTTCTTGATCGTTGTATACTTCCCTTTTCCAAATAAGTCTCTCTTTTGGGTCATATGAACGGCCCGAAGAAGAGAGGAACCGAAAAGGAGGGACATACGACAAAGCAACATACTAGAGAAAACACAAAATGTGGAGAGCCTACGTGCGGTTAACCTCGCAGGGATATGTTAAGAGTGTCCGCCCAAATAAGATCGGCGAAAGCACCTTAAACCGATATTCGCAAAAGAATATATACGTAGATTACCCATAACCAGAGATTCAGGTGTAGATGCCTATTATGAGGTCAAGAGACTTCCAATGGGACATATCCTACTTGGTTAATTACATCTTGGGGGGTATCCAAGACTACTCTCGATAAAGGGAGTTTCGCTTGGATTATCATAAACCTGGGGTATAGACAATCAAAAAAAGGTTATTCTGTGTGGGAACAGTCCCGATACTTCAAAGCTCACGCTAAGCCATCGGACATAAAGTGAATCTCTCACGTCCCAATGAGTAGCGGCTTATCGGCATACAAGACCAACAGAATAACCTAAATCATCTTGACTGGGATATCCCAACACGTCAAAGCACGTCCGGGCCAAAGGACAGGACAAACCGTCATATCCTAAATGAGCGGCAACTCATCAGCATCAGACCATCTAAGTGATATCAACGAAGTTAAGAAGCGATATGACTCAACAAAAAAAAGGTAGAATTATCCTAAAAAGGTAGAGGTAACTGGGTCGGGGTACCTCAGACCCATCATCCACAGCTACCATGACCCTAAGTCTACCTGGTCGTAAAGGTAGTCGACCCAACATGTTCTGAGATTCCCCGTCAGCAATCCGTGAATTGCGTCGTTTACGGGAACCTCGGTAGCTCTAAGCTCAAAGGAAGGAAACTTTATCCTATGACTACAAGCTAAAGCTCTAAGAGGTGAGACTTATACTTGCCGAGGTGGCAAGGATGCCTCAAGAAAGAAAAGTAAGTGGAGGTTCAACTACAAAAGCTGGAAACGCTCCAAACAAAAGGACTTACACCTCGCTGGATCGAGGAGTCTTCTAACACCCTAGGCGCACTAGACAATCACCTAAAAAATATATGCTAACCAGTCAGGTTGAAGAAGCACGGGGGCTCCTCCTCGGGACATGCAAATATGAATGTAGTTATCTAGAGCGGTCCTTAAGTATTGTGGAGGCTCTATTAATATATGAAGGAAAGTAAATATTACAATTTTTAAATCTTGAATATTTTAATCTTAAATTTTAATTATCTTAAATATTTTATTTATGATTTTTAAGTAGAAAAATTAGTAATTTAAGTCCGAAAGAACCTATGTTCCATCGTGAAATCCCAGATAAACCACAGAAAGAAACAAAAAAAAACACATGCAAATATGCAGACATGCAATATGATGCAAAAAACAAAGCAAACCAAATAAGATAATAAACAGGACCGATGCCGCTGGGTCGGCAACAAATCCCAGAAAAGAAAAAGGCAGTCGGACTCCGCATATACATTCTCGGTCTTAATCTTTACATCAATATAAAATGCAGAACTAAGTTACGGGGCACGAGCATCTGCTCCTGGTCCCCTCCACGTGGTTCTCAAGCTAAACGTCTCGGGACCCGGTGCCCGTATCTTATTTCTGCTACAGTACTCTCCTATACTAAAAAGTACATAGATAAATGAAAAGACTAATTCCTGCATGAAAACAAGTGTTAGCAGGAAAACTCATATTCATATGACGTATCATGAGGCATGCCTTAAAGGCAGGGGAGCTAAATAACACCTGCAAACAAAAGGGTCAGAAATCATCACACGCTCCCCCCATAGCGGTACCTGTGTGTGTGCATATAAATAGGCATGACTCCCTGCAGAAGAACACCCTAACACACTATCATGCATATGCAGTATACAGTCACACCACAGACACAATGCAAAAGAAAATTATCTGGCTAGGGCAACTAATTCAACAAAGAACAATAGCCAAGTATCAAAAAGACTATCTAGCACCATAAATCCTAGCCTAGCACACTATCTAACGAAAGTGTGTCAACGTAATATATAAGTGCTGGGTAAGTCTGGGTATAGTATGACTTTGACGGGGTCGCCATACCGGCCCCATGCTAAAGATCTGAAGGATATAAAGGGTGTCACAAAAAGTGGTGACGCAAGTTAGATCTATTAGATCTTTAACACAGTTATACTCGTGTCAATCCCGATGACTTAACATGCATTGCTCACCGGGATCAACCAAGCAAGTAATGCTCGTTAAGACATCGCGACCGACACGGGGTCACTCTCCTAAAGAGCTCGGCTCGCTACCCATGCAAATGCAAGTGCAAACAGTCATGTGACAGAAGTGATGAGTGTACCGTGAGGCAGTGACTCAGGAAAAGATGGCATGCCGTGGAGGCAACGATTCGAACAAATGGGTGTTGTAGCTGCAGGGAACCGAATGATGGGCATGTCCTAGAGGCAGCGGTCCGAAGAAAATGGGTGTGTCGTAGCGACAGTGAGCTAAAGATGGGCGTGTCGTGGAGGCAGCGACCCGAGGAAATGGGTGTGTTGTAGCGGAAGTGACCGGAAGATGGGCGTGTCGTGGAGGCAGCGATGTGAAGAAAGGTGTGTCGAGGCGGCAGTGACCAAAATGTATGGGCATGTCGTGGCGACAGTGGCCCGAAGAAAGTGTAACACAAGCAGATAATAATGATCATGCAAGCTAACACATACTAGATACAATATGCAAACAGACAAGCATGCAATATAATACAAAAGTAAACAAACATACAAATGATCGGTCGGTCGGATCGTGATGGCCGGTCGAACCAAAGTGATTGGTCGACTGGGTCGGAGCGGCCTATCCGAGCAAAGTAAAATGCTCGCCAGGCTGGGGTGGCTAGTCGGAGCGAAGCTCACCGGGTTGGGGCAGCCAATCAAAGCGAAGTGAAATGCTCACCTAGCCGGGGCGGCCGGCGAGAGCGAAGTGAAATGCAACATGCACCAAGCAAAAATACAATATGCAACAAACCAATATGCAGGTAGCAAACTAGACTCGGGCTAACGACCTCGCATAAGTACCTAGGACTGACGCATTTGGATCTGCGGCATCGCCGCCTCTAGTTTTGGCGTGGCAATTTGGAGGGCTTTCCCCTCCGATTTCTCATAGGGGAGACTCTCCACCGTTCGTAGGGCGGACTAGCAACAAAGCTATTTCCGCTCTACGAACACTCATGATCTTATAGGACAGATTAGCTACAAAGTTTTTCCCGTCCTCTAAAATCAAACTCAACTAATTCCTCCAAGGGAAATTAGGAGCGCCAAAATCGTGGGAAATTGAGATTCTGACTCGGCGGGGTTAAGGCCTAAGGCTCACAACACGGGGGATCACTCGGTTTTGTACAAAACCGGTCAGCGCATGGGATTCCTACCATATGGCTTCCTCTAAGAAATCAATGATCAATCACATAGGTACGTCGTTGCACCGGCTCACGCCGGCGCACGCACCCTATGTGGGCGATCGAACCCACAAGTCTAGACACCTCTAAAACCTAGGGTCAGCTAGGAGTTAGGAAATCTCACCAATGTGACGGTTGCAGACTCGTTTTCTTTGTCTGCTGCAAGCTCACCTGCGTCTGATTCATGCTCCATTGTGTCTCGTAGAACGTGCACAAGACAACAAAAAAACCCAATGAGGGTAGAAGTCAGTGAGGTATGCAAAGTATTTGAAAATAAACATCGAATTATATGAAAATGAGATCGACGCGTATACCTTCGAGAGAGGTCGCTCGACACCGACGAGGAGGAAATTCGGTGTGGTCGTCCAAGAGGAAGAACCCAAAAAAACAATGGTGACGTCGGTGGCTCAGGTAAGGATGATGGAACCTAGTAGCCTTGGAGGAGCTAAGGAACTCTGACGACGTCGGGTTTCACTCTGCCAAGGTGGGCCAGCAAATGGAGGCGGCGGGAGGTGCGGCCGGCCAAGAAAATGAGGAGGAAAATGGAGCTTGATGGCTGGAGCATATTCGGATTCGGCCGACGGGATGGGAGGTGACACTGTCAAACTTCGCCGGCGAGGAGGGAGAACGACGAGAAGGGAGGAGGAGCTCCGGCGGTTCGGCTAGCCGAGAGGAGTGGAGAAAGGGGCGGCTCGACAGCTGGAGGAGGTCCGATGACGGGAAGGAGGACAGTGGCGACACCATATCTGACCGCCGACTTCGGAGGAGGCTGCCGGCAAGGGCATCAGGCCGTGAGGAGTTCGGCAGCATCGCGGCTGGGAGAAGGTCTCACGAATGGGAGAAGTGGGGAAATGGGCTGCCAGAGTCGGAGAAGAAGGTGGCGGTCAGCGTTCACTGGTGAGGAGCGCTGACCGGCGAGTTCCGAGCGCGAGGAGGCTAGGGTTCTCGAGATCCGTGACGGCTGCGAAGGAGGTATCGCGATCTGTCCGGGAGAGAGGGAGGAGGGATGTCGGCTGGAAGGCCGACGACATCGCCGACCAAGGGGGCGAGCTTCCGACCGAAGGGAGCCACGGCGCGAGCGGGCTAGGGCTTTTCGCGAAAGGGAGGGTGGTGGCTGCGAGTCGCGTGTGATGGAGAAGATAAGGGGGAGAGAGATAGCGGCGTGGGTTTTTTTATATATAAGATATTATATATAATATAATATATTATATAATAATTATTATTATTATATTATTATAATTATCGTTCGCGTATTATTCACCTGTACACGTCCTCACGACGAAATGGATGTCTTCCCTGGCTAAAATAGACATTCCGCACACGTTGACTCAGTCTGTTTCGTCATTCGGGGTCACTTGGACCACTTTTTCGACTATCATATGCAAAACAATAATTTGCGCATTTTCACCTCCCCGCGAAGCCGTAGCGAAGTGCACATCCTCCATAGTTGAAATCGACGTTCCGGACACACCCATGTGGTCCTTTTCATCGCTCGGGATCATCTGGATAACTTTGGTGACAATTGTACCAATTTGAGTCAATTTCGTGCGTAACGCGACACATAATACTCGTCGATCCAATTGAAGTCATCTGACGAGTGAAAATGCCAGCTGGTTTTCGCCTAGGCGAAAACCAAAACCTAGGAGGATGACCCTGGCTACATGCCCCTCAACACGTGCCGAAAGGGTCCTAGGTGGGCGTCTGAACTACCGGATGCTACGGACAGGTCGTACACTATCTCGAGTCATTCAGATGGACACCCTACACTCGTGATATCAAAAATTGATGCCAACAATCAACAAATACTATACAATATTTATTACCATATATTGACATGGTAGGGGCCGGTGCCCAAACAGTAGTATTCAGTAATTGAAACGATTAGTACTTGTACTGGTAGATTTAGGTAGACATAGTTTGTGGATTTTGGTTGACCAGCTTGACAGATGTCTACGCCTTGAATGTTGAGATATTATTGAAGATTGGAGATGATATTGATTCCTTCTGGATGAGGATGACCAAAGTGTTGATGCCAATTGGTTGGAGACTGATTGTGGACGTGGAATGCCAGAAGAATCCAGACGGGATACAGTTCTTGGCGGCTGCGGCTTTTTGTAGTGTTTTGTTCGTGGTGATGTCTGTGAATTGATATTCATTAGTGTTAAATTGGATTGAATAATTATTATCAATTACCGGACTATGTACAAAGATTAGATTATGAGAAAAGTTTAGAATGTGCAATAGACGATTAAGAAGGAACTTACGATTTTGAGTGGGCAAGATGTCATGTCCTGTGTGTGTGAACGGGAGAGCTTCACCATTGCCAACAATTACTTGTGCACTCCCTATATAGATGATGGGTTGTTGAAAATTGTTGCAAGTAGTGTTAAATGTGATGCTCTTATATCTAATGTCCCTTCAGGTGATGCTGCTTTAGAATATGCAACTAGTGTTGTGGGGTTTTAATTTGTAGAATTGGATACATAGGACATATTTGATTTGTTCCAACAAGAAAACAAGATGGTTGAACTTTTGGAGCGTGCCCTTTGCCTCTGAAAGATTATCTGCCACCTCTGCCTTTTGTAGATAGAAGAGCAAATTGAGATGTGATTTGTTTCTTGGCTGTTGAATTTTGAAGATGTGTTTCTTCACTGCAAATTAAAGAATACAGGTCTTCCAAGCTTATAAAAAATGTAATATATGAAGTTCATGATGGTATCAGAGCAGATGACAACATCATAGGTTCCTAGTCTACCTCTATTTCCTTCCCTCTCTCTTCTTCTTCTTCTCTTTCCTTTCTTAAAGATTGTCTGCCACCTCTGCCTTTCTATATATTATATATTTTATTTTTTTAGGCCGGTGACCTTAGAGCATGGGGCCTTAGAGCATGGGTCTTTTCGATGCTGTAGTAAATTCCCAACCGCCAGGTAACCATTTCTTCCGGGAGAACTTGTTTCTCACAACCAAATATATTAACAATAAAAAATGATTATTTACTTTTTTTCAAAAAAATTAATAATAATCATAATAAATTTTTAAAAAATCTGTCTTTCATATTTTTTGATCATTAATCATTTTCTTATCATTTGAGTGATTTCTTGATCATAAAACTAAGTGATGTTAGACTAGTTTTATTTCTCATGACAAGATGTTCAATTTGACTATGAATAGATTAAATATGGAGATTGTTTGGCCATTTTAATTAATGCCTTAAAGCATTCAACTATACTTTTAATTGTTCAACTTTGGTTTATTTAGATTCAGATTGAATTACTTTCAGTATCATTGGGTTTATATTATCAACATATTTGATTTAGGTATAAATTTGTTTAAATTAGATTTCAGATGATCTTGAATTTGACTCTTGGTGCTATCTCATTGAAGATACAACAAAATTTTTTCTTGATCATGTAGATTTTTTATATTGATATATCGGTTATCCCATTATTTTAGGATGTCAAAGTTTATCTCATTCAAAAATATATACTAAATTATTAAAAATTTATATTTAAGATTATTATTTTAAAGCATTACAAGGTGTCACTACTCCTTAAATCAAGTAAAATTTCTTTAATGATAAAATTGAAGTTGACACATTAATGGAAGAAAAATGTTTTAAAAATATTTTTTTCTTGAAATACTAAAAAATTATTTTGGAGCCTTTGTTGAGCTATGAAAGCATCAAAATGAAGTCTGGAATATCGAGAAATTGTGCCATATACATAATTTTGATTGACATATGCTAGGTTGTCCTGGTCGATTTATACACGTATACATGAATGCCCATGGTTGCGCTCATTGGCACATGCATGCGCAAATGTTGCGACACTCGCAGAGGTGCGCCTATTTGCACATGCCCGCAGGGGCGCATTTGCTATTGGAAAGATGAGTCTGCGAGCGTAGGGACACTTACATAAGTGGCAACATCCATGCTATTTTTGCAGTACTCATATTGAGCGGTTTTTCACAGTCTTATATAAGTGCAGCATAATTCTCCATTCATAGCATGTAATCTTCTTTTGTATGATAGTTTGATATTATCACGAATATGTAGTATGCATTATACTTTAAGGTTTCAGTACTCTTTCAATAAGAACAAAAATTATCTTGCATTGATGAATTTGAGAGTGATTTTAACTTTATTCATTAGTGATCATTATTCATCTGACATTTTATTCATAAAAATTTGGCCTGGTTCTTGTACATGTTTATAGTCCAATAAAATTTAATAGGATGTTGGAGATTGATAATATAATGTCTTGCAATTGTTGATGGTAATGCCTCTTTATATATTGATATCCCCTAAAAATGAGAGAACATCTAGAACCTTTTTCTTTTATAGTAGGCTTCGGTTCATTATCTTAAAAGACGTTAAACATTATTCTGATTGGATGAAATACAATTTTCTTTTGTAAGTTCTAATGTGTCTTTGCAAAGAGCATAGATTTGTTCTTCATAGATAAACTGAATATGAAGGTAATGAAGACTCGTAATTCATATGAAAAGACTCTGATCTTTCCTTAAAATAGGTGTTGATTGTCTTCATGGGATGGATCAAGTTTGGAGATGATTATGGCCTATGGTTCTAATGGTGAGGCTCTGGTCTCCCCTTCAAATTGGTGTTGACTATACTTATGGATACGTAACATTTGAATTTTGAACTTGATGTTGACATTGAAAGACATTGCAATTGAGTTAAAAAATAAAAGATTGCTTTTAAGAATATAACGTTAGAGGCAGATATTGGTTAAATCAAGCTTCAACATTGACTATAATGTCATTGAAATGGGCTACAATCAAGACATATATTTCATTTTTACTATAAATATCAAGGATGAAAAGACTAATTAAAGTTGAGGTTGAGTTTGAAACCTATAAATGATGTTAAAAACTTGTCAATATTTGATGTAGACCATGATGAGCCCATTTAGATTTAGTATATATAAATGCTCCATAACAAAGACCAAGTCATATATGTTGTTAGAAGTTTAAGATATTGTAATTGAGATATTATCCTCTAATGAGAGCACAAGGACATAAAAAATTTCAAAGGCTTATACAATCTAAGCTTTTAGATGATTAGAAGACTTTTTTTTTAATAAATAAAAAAAATTATGATTAAGGTTAACATATGTTCTTAATGAAAGAATGATTATGTATTTTCTAACTATAGTGTTTTTTGAGATTTTTTTAATGAGCTATTTTTATGCCTTATAAGATTATTTAATGTATTTATGTTTTTTGTAGGTTATATCTTTTGAAGGGATGTACTTTCTATTGTTATTTGTCTTTTGAGATTTTTGGAAGAATTTATAGTTTTTGAAGTTTTTGCCTTTTTAAGTTTTTTTAATATATATCTTTGAGATGATTAGCTTTTGGAGATTTTTAAGCGTACATGTATATTATGTGATTTTTTGATTTTTTGAGGCTTTTAACATATCTCTACAGTATTAGACTTTTAGTCTTCTATGATATTTGAATGTGCATATATTTTTTCTGGCTTATGCCTTCTAAGAATTTTTATGTATATGTACATTTTGTGACTTTTAGTATTTTTGACATTTTTTAATGTATTTATCTCTTTTGAGACTTTTAACATTCTGAAATCTTGAATGTGTTTGTACCTTACGAGGCTTATGTCGTCTAAAAATTTTATGTTTATTTATACATTCTGATATTTTTTAGTGGAAACCCCGTCAATTTTTTACTTTTGTAAAATCTTTTTTGTTAGGACTATGCTCACAATTAGCTTCATATATCTTGGGTTTATTGTTTAGAGTGATGATGATATAGATGGGGATGCTATTAATAGAGTTCAAGTTGGTTGGTTGAAGTGGAAAAATGCTTTGGGCCTATTGTGTGATAGAATCGTACTGCTTAAACTGAAAGGAAAATTTTATAAGAGGGCGGTGAGACCTAAAATGCTTTTTGGTGTAGAGTGTTGGCCTTTAAAAGAGAAACATAAAACAGAGTTAAGTGTTGCTAAGATGGGAATGGTTAGGTGGATGAGTGGCTTGACACTAAAATGCGAAATGAATATATCCATGATAGGGTTGTTATAGCTCTAGTGGCGAACAAGATTTTAGAGAGTTGTCTTAGATGTTTTAGTCATATTAAACGTCAACATTTTAATGATCCAGTTTTGAGAGTAGATGTTTTTGCTTCGATTGATGTTAAGAAAGGCAGAAGTAAACCTACATATTGTATAAAATTGTTCCTAGTCTATTATAACACGCAATTGGATGCAATGGAGAAAAAAGATTAATTTAGCTGACCCCATTTAGAGCAATAAAGGCTTGTTGTTGTTGTTGTTGTTGTTATGAGTGTGTCTTATGGGAGTTATCAATAGAGACCTTATATGTTGTCTATAAGGGCTTTCTGGTGAGGACCGAATTCGCTATTAGCTTTTAATTAAAGCTTTCTCATGGGAGCGACTTAGAGAAATTTTGTAAGAGGTAATGGCATGCATTACCTTGATAAATAATGACATGCAATGGCTTTGGTTTTAACGGGCGACAAGATCAACAAGTAGTGATTACTAAATGAGCGTAGTCAAGAGATTTTGGTCATACGACCACAATCATGTAATAGGGGTTGAGAAATCTTAGTGAAGTTGTTACATGGTAAAAAAAATGGGGTAAAGTGATAATTTAAAGTTTTTGCGTTGCTTGAAGATCCAGCACATAGATTAATGAAAAGTAGTTGGAGAAGATACCAAGATTTTTTACTTGGAAAAACCCTTGAACTAAAAAAGCCGCGGTCCTTACCCAGTCAAAGTAATTCACTATGTGTTTGTAATTACATGGGTGTGCCCTTCTCTCACTACACGGATAAATGGTGTTTCAATATTATATAAAAAATTATGCTTATTTTTATATAGCACAAATACAATACAAGTGTTAACAGAGCATCCATATTTTAATTACAACGGTTGCAAGTTAATGATCACATGCAACAGATGGTCGGTGATAATAGGTGGTGGTTGACGGTAGTTGATGGGCGGTAGTCGACGACAGTTGGTAGCTACAGAGGCTAGTGGTTATTCGCTTGATCTTCTCTCCAAAATAGACCCTGGAATTTTATTTCTTTTCTTCTTCTCCTCCCCTCTCAAGTGAAGAGAGGGAGCCTATTTATAGCCTTTTGAGGAGGGGCATTTTGGTGTTTTGACATGTAACCCCCCTAACCACCTGATCAAACAGTCCATGATGACTCCCCTTTGTTATAGGTGATTTTTTTTTTTTTTTATGGATTTGGGTTCTTGTGACCTTAGAATTTATCAATCTTAGGCTCATTAGATTACACTCGATAAGATGCTCAATTTAATTATAATTTTGTCCAATCTGGAGTCCATTTGACCATTCAATTAATGTTCAAAACCTCATGAGTTGATCTGGGTTTGATTGGATCTGAATTGAACCAATTTTGACATTATTGGGTTCTTCTTCTCGAGGCGGCCAGTTTGCCTATAAAATTCTTCAAATTGAGGCACATATTATCTTGAATTTGAATTTGGAAGATCTTTTTCAAAGATTGCATTGAGTTCCGTGTGTGATAAAAAAAATATTGATGACACTTTACAAGTGATGTTGGTTGAGGGACTAAGCAATCAATGTCGAGCGACACTATAGAGGAGATTGTATTTAAACAACTATAGTCGGGTGATAGTGGTCTAGCAGTTGGCAAATGTGGTTGGGCATTAGTCAGGTAGTGGCGATCTGGCATGGTGGTCATGAGACAATAACCCATTAATTATTGCTAGATGATTGTGGTTTAGTGATGACAATGGTTTGATAGTGGAAAATGAGGTGGCAGTGTACGACTACGGTAGGGCACTGAGGGTCCAAGAGTAGTAATGGCGGCAGCAGTGATGTGATTGTGGTAGAATGATAGAGCTCATAATCTTTCAGACCTTAAAGCTCCATTGAATCTTCTCTTTAGGTCCAAGTCCCCACTTAGAGTTAACATAATCAAGTGCCTTTTATGAACAAATGACAGAGATAACGATGGCGGTGGCTATACTACATGAGACGGATGTATAAAGCTGGCAATGTGTAGAAGATCGAATTGTTGCCTTGGTGGAGGGAAAATTTCAGTTTGATGTTGCGGAGGATTTGTATGGATGTTGTTGAGTTGGACCACCCCAATTGGTGTTAAATCTTGGGTTAAGTGAACCCCCTTTTATTGTGTCGGTACTAGCTGTTGAGTCTTTACGCATGATTCTAATGATTTTATTTGGATATATCTCCATTCTATAAGCCCAGTCTTCCAGGGATGGAGTTGATGCATCATCACTAGCAAGATAATGATTGTCTGGGATGGAAAATATGACGGTTTGATGATTTTGGTTCAAATATTATTCCTTGGAATGATAGATATTGGAGCGAGATGCTTTATTATTATGAGTTTTACGTCTGTCAGCCATCAGAGAAATGCTTGCGCAGTAAACAAATGTAAGATGGTTTCTCACAAACTGCATCCAAGTGAAATGGTTGTAATTAAACGTAACATGTGCTTCTTATTCGTCATTAGAATTGTATGGTACACATGCAAATGTCTTTTTCTTATTACTTTTTTATGAAACAAATTTATCAAATTCACATATTGAAATATATGATGTTGCATAATCAAGTTCTTGAACTCCTAAAATTATAGAGAAAATATATGTACAAAATACAGGCCATTACGTTCTTCTAAAAGTATGTTTTCATATCAACTAAAAGTAGCTATTGAAATCTTAGATGTAGCATTAATCTACCATTGGTAATCAATTTAGATCTATAATTTAACGGTATAATAAATTCAATTGACTCTATTAATATTTTAAACGTGTTCCCATCGTCCTTTGTAAAAGCAATAAAATGTGATGGCTGTTTATTATGTAAGAAGTTGATGGAAAAACCAGAAGTTTGTGATTAGTTAACCTCAACGTACCATCTTTTTCAATATAGGTCATAGAATAAAAAATTTAAATAACAGGTGAAAGTAAATTTTTTAAAAGATTTAGTTGGTGAAAAAAATTTATAATATAAGTAATTATAAAGAATATATATATATATATATATATATATATATATATATATATATATATATATATATATATATATATATATATATATATATATATATATATATTAGAAAGTAAGACATTCCCAAATCTAAGGGGACAATATCCAGTGGTGGAACCAACCTCTCTTTTGAGTGTGTGTGTGTCGGTGTGGGTGGTGGGCTCAATGTGGGAGGAGCTAGGACAACGAAGAGTAAAAGTAATATTTCGGGAGAGACAAAAGACTAATTTTCCCTTTTATATAAGACAAATTAAATTTATGGTGGGTCAATTGAACCCTCTGGACCCACCCTATCTGGGTTTGCCCATGACAATACCCTCCCCACACGTCCATCTAATTACATCTTTAACAATAAAAAATTACATAGCATGCTTGATATACTACATCAGAAACATACTTCGATAAAAGCTAAAATAAGCTACAATAGCGATTTTAACCGAATCTAAAATTCTAGCATAAATTAAAAATCTACTGACAATACTTAGCATCACAAAGCCTTGTATTAGCTGTTTCAAAAACCACCACTATGGCTCCAACCACTGCATAACTAGAATACTTCCGACAATTTAAACCACCGGTGAAGACAGTTTAAAAAAAAAAAAACTTCCATTTAATTATATGAAAAATTGGACATTATTCGAATAAATACTCATACATTCAATATTTCAATATATAATCTACAACATGATTACATCACAATAACAATAAATACTAGATACATTCATAATCAAGTATATCGAAAAAGCTTTAACTTCGGAAAAGAAAATAAAAAATAATATGTCAACAAACAAATAGTCTACTAACACATTAATATCTCTAGCAAAATAATTAAAAATTGTTCGTCACGATAACATTTTCAAATTAGTTACAATCACACATGAAATCCATAAACGTTGAAAATTCTTCATAACTCTTTCAATGTGTTTATCTTCTTAAGATTGTGTTGATTGTCTCCCTTTAAATAAGAGATATATTATTAAATCATAATACAATAACGAATAATAATATTATGAAATATTTTAAATCCAAATTTCATGCACATTGTAAGAACTGTCAGATGGTAAAAATATATATGAAATTCTTGCACAAAGCTCCTCATCTTGTATCTTAAAAATGTGGATGGAATAAGTCCAAACCCTTTAGTCCAAACTCTACCTTAAGGCTGAGGACCCACTTAATAATATATGACAACTCGAGTGCAATTACTACATCTATTATTCTTGTGGTTGTGCTATGTGGGAAAATTTGGATGGAATAACTCCAAACCTTTGAGTCCAAACTCTACCTTAAGGCTGAGGACCCACTTGCATGACACCCTCTCATTCATCTCTATGTCGTCATCCTATAATGTTGAACTTTCTTCTATAAGGAGATCACAAGCTTGCACCTAAAGTGCATGTTTGTAATTAATTTAAATATAAATTTAAATAAATAAACTTATCAATATGCATAAGTAAAATCAATTATACATATTCGGGTCTTGCATTTTCAAAAGATCACAATCCATTTTTACACATTATGTTTATAATCTATAATTATAATCTATCATATGTGGCTTAAAATATATTAAAAATTAGTATACAATGATTTATTAAATTATTTTCTAGAACTATAACCTATCTCGTATTATTTCTTTTTTGTTTCTAATATGACTCAATCAACCTATCATATGAGGATATGTTTGTTTTTTGTATTATCGTTTTTCGACAGCCCTCTTCTGACTTTTTGTGTGAAATTTAGTAAAATTAAATTTGCAAATAATGTTGACCTTGTCACCTAATTATCAAAATAGAACATCAAACGTTTAAATTTTAATAAAACTTGACTTTCAATAACCCTGTGAGGGGCATATCTAAAGTCACATTTACCATTGAAGTGTTGATTTTGTCTACGAAATAATTGATCAGTAGGCAACCAACATTAACAACATCTGCAAGAAAATTTTTTAATCCTAAACAACTAAAACGACTCTATTTTCTCTATACAACATGGATAAGCAAATCTATCTTTCACACTCCATCCAGATAATATAGCATATGCTGGGAAATTATTGATAGTCAATAACATGTTTCACATAGTATAAAATTTTTTCTGGTTGCATCATCATAAGACTACACTTCATGTGTAAATCATGTAACTCGGTAATTAATGGCTATAGGTAGATATCAATAGTATAAATGAAAGAGATTTGTTTCATTTCAATCTAATGAGGTAAGTTAAGTGGGACCAAAAATATTGGCCATATACTCTATGTATTAATCATAAGCTTAAAAGAAATAAATCGATCAACTACTAAATCAATAAGTATATTTTGAGGATCTCAAGCAAAATCAGGATACTTAGATTCATATTATTGACAAGCTTCTCCATCAACAGAATGTGGTAGTAGTCTATCTTTGTTTTATCCCTATGGAATTTCATAGCATGCCTTCAACTGGTTTTTTTTTGTTTTAAATAATCATTGTAATTTGGGTGTTAATAGAAAATATCTTACAATTTTAGTTGACCTTAATTTGATATTTGATTAGTAGCACATTGTGAAGAACTACATATATTATATATGTCTTTATTTGATTGATCTTTTCACAATAGAATATGATCATTCAGACATGCGTTATCTTCACAAAACATAGATCAAATGCTTTTATATTTTCTTTTAACTTTGTATGTCTTCTTAGATGGTAATGCTCCTTTGGCGAAGGAAGCAACCAATAATTCTAATAGCATATTAAAAGATCTTTTATGTGCAACATAAATGATAACTTTGGGTAGGACATACACCCAGGATATAATTTTGACTCTGCATATTCAAACAACTTTGAAAATTTTTCTTCATTAATTGATTGACATGTTTTTTTTTTAATTTCCATAAACACCTTCTAAAGCATTCGTGATATTATTTGAATCAAATGTATCAATCAATAATCCCTCAATGTCGTCAGCATTACGATTTTTAACTTGCAGAGTCAACAACAGCGTTTAATGATGTACTCCTTAAAACTTCATTTGCAATAGAATGCTTTCCCCCCTTGTCAGTTTTATACAATATATCCAGGAAAGAAACCCTTGAAAATCAGATGAAATCTAACATTGTTAATGGATGGAAAAATTAGTTAATGCAAATTTTACATGGGCATAAAATTTTCCCAGATGTATTTTATGTTTGAATTTCAAGTTCTAAAAGCTTATTTACTCCCTTTTTAATTTAAGACTCTATTTAGATTTGGTAATCAAAATCTTATTCATTTCGACTGCAATAACATAAACAAATTATATATGTTTTTACATATACATGTATAAGCTCAACTATAATGATAATTATAACGCTCAGAAGGTCGGATGCTCAGATACTCATGATATTGTTGGCGCGACCTCAAGGTGGGCTTCGTGAAAAGGGGCTAAGGAATTTGACTGTCAAAGGGTCTAGGGTAAGGCTATCAATTTCATGAGCGATGAAGAATGAAAAGACAAAAATGTGACTGGTTTTTAAGATGGGGGTAAGTAAATTTCGAAGAATGAAAAGCCAATAATGATTGTAATAGTGCTGCTAATAAGTTTTGCTTTAAGAGTTATTTTTTTGTAGTGATATATGATACAACTCCATTGTTAGAATCTTTGAATCTCATGATCTCAATATTTTTTCCTATAAGTACGTAACTAAATTTAGAATTATATTCACTCAAAATCCCATTGAGAAAACAAAAATGCATACAAATTTAGGCCTTTTTTATTCACAATAAAGTGTATATAAAATATAACATCAAAACACAAAAATCATTCATATATAACCAGAATGATGATTATAATCGGTGCATTTGGTGTGCTATTAAATCAAACAATTAGAGAGGACCCATCTAAATACTAAGTTAAGAAAATTAATTTCATCAATAACA
>NEWO01000097.1:0-35333 GCA_003013225.1 Phalaenopsis aphrodite
TGACCTGTTATTGTGTCATTCCTTCTGTTGGTGTTGTGCATCCTAGGAGACTCGACCTGTTGTATCACCTCCTTCTACATACGTGTTGCCCGGAGCCCCTACAACATTGCTGGTGCGCCCCTCAAAAAGTAAAGAACATACCAAAAATTTGTTGAAGAGATATTGATGCTTACAAAAGATTCTGTGATATTGTGTTGGAAGAAGTTCCACTTGTCAAATGATAAGGTGATAAGATTGTTATATCCAATTGATCAAGCATGTTCCTCTCCTCCTGAAAATGTGATGATTTACGATGAAAATTTGGCGAATACCAAAAAGGCAAGAGAAGTCTTTGATGATCCTTTGATTTGTAATGAGTCGCCACACAAAACATTAATGAGTTTATCAAAGGTATGGATACTATTTTTTGTGGGTAAAAACAAATGCATGCTTGGCCATTATTTGTTGCAAAAATAAACTTGACATAAGAGTGCGTCAAAAGTTCAGTGTATGTGTATGATGGTCCTGAAGTGATCAATATGTTCATATGGGTTAAAAGTCTCATCATAAGTATCAATACTCGGAAGCTTAAACCATGTTGGAATTTGGTGTCAAAAGAATTTCTCAACTATTAGAGATGACTCTTGAAAACCATTTCGAGTGAGAAATTACTTTTATCTCTTAGAGAGATCTCTTCTTAGATTAGACGTAATAACGAAACATGAGTTGTGTGAGGGCAAGCTACATTCTCCAAATGCACTAAGCTTTCTATTAAGCTTGTTTCAGAATGAAATTCAGTGTGTGGAGGGGATGTCTGCTGAGTACCTCTCATTAAAGGATTTTAAGATAGTTGTGCCCTTTCAGTGTGCATGATTGTTGGTTGTTAAAATTTGTGCAGGGGTAAGAAAATATTATTTTAAGATTTCACCATTCTTCATACACCATCTTCGAGTGGCGGAAGAGAAGTTTCCTCACCAGCAGAATGTTACGTGTCATTAGAAAATGGGCCAGAGGCTTGATGTCTTGCACTTTGAGACTCTGCTCTGGAATAAAAGGTGTTAAAGGGAGAAGTATGAAGTGCAAACTTCTATCAATGGGACTTTGCTTCCCAATGACGACGAGAAACTTTAGCATGTTGGAAAGTTTATAGTGGTAAAGGAATAATAATGTACAAAATTAGACACACATCGATAATAAAAGAATCAGGAGGAGACACCAGAAATTTTCACGCAAAAAACCAATAAGTGAAAAAACCACGGGGCCGACGCAAGTACAAAGATGTACCCTTATTCCACAACTAAAAAATGGTTATAAGGTTGCACCAAGTATAATATTTATCCTTACACAAAAGAAAGAAAGATATGATGTATTATGAGTAAATCACTC
Organism: Phalaenopsis aphrodite; assembly: GCA_003013225.1. Lineage (NCBI taxonomy): Eukaryota > Viridiplantae > Streptophyta > Magnoliopsida > Asparagales > Orchidaceae > Phalaenopsis > Phalaenopsis aphrodite. The sequence goes on from NEWO01000097.1 coordinate 1,366, forward strand.
TATAGCAGTTTTCATCGAAAGTTATTATTAGGTCAATACCACGTGTTCGTGATACATCGTTACACAATATTTAGAACACTTTGTTACTCCGTATGCAAGAGACTACATCACTGAATAGAATATTCGTTACTCTGTAATGTACGTCGTTTCCCTACAATGTGTGTTGTTACTCTGCAAGAAAAGTAAATCATTACTCCATAGGGTGCTTTGTTACTCTTCACAATTCAATACTAATGACGAGCATGACAGGATCGATGATGGTCGATCGTGGCCAATGAGTGGTGCTTGATGGTGGTTGGCAGCTACGCTCCTCTTCCTCTTCTTATTGAGACCATTAAAATTCTTCACTGGCTAAGCACAAATTATGATTGAATAAATTGGAGATCAAATAAGCTTTGAATAGTGATAAAATCCAATGTATCATGATGAGCACGTAGGGATTTTGATCATTTATAGTTGCAATGGTAGTTACCAGATGCCACTTGAAAATCTATTTTAGATGTTCAAATTCTAGCCCAAAAAATAAGAGTGAATTAAAAAACTCATTTTTATTAAATTGAAGTCAAATAACATAATTTATGTAATTGTGAAATAGTGACATGAGGGGCATAGCTATCACTATAATTATAAAAGATTTGAATCACATGGTAAAACTATACAAACTAGAAGCCAAATGATTATAAGATTATCAATCTTACCTAAAATTGGCCAAGCATAGGTTATAAGCTACCCTTTTCACGGATGCAAAGGAAAAACTATTACGCCTGGAGTTCGAACACAAAGCTGTGTCCAGACGTCAATAAAAGTTTGCCACGTGTAAATTCAAGTCATGTCGATAAAAAAACAAAAAATGTGTTTTTTTGTTAATGCGAGACCCGACCTAAACTAGCTCGTTGCTTCCAAAAAACATTATTTGTCATGTTCCTACTTTATTTTGTCACACTTTTCATTTTGTGATTCCGGGAGCAGGGGTTTCGTGCATAAACCGGTCCAATCCTTTGTAAAGCTCATTTTGTCACTGGCTTTATCTTGTCTTGTTTTTCATTTTGCGATTCTGAAAGCTAAGGTTTCGAGTAGTTGCGCTGGACGTCTCACTCTGATGCTATTGTGGTGTTATCGTAGTATTATTGTGGCGTTATTTTGGTAATTGCGTTGTTACTAAGATGAAATGTTTCAGTTTTATTGTGGTGGGACAATAATGTTATTATTGTGTTATTGACATTATTATGTTGTTATTCTAACTTTTTTTTATCGATGGACCCGAATTTACACATGGCGAAATTTTATTGACGTTTGGACGCAGCTTTGCGTCTGAACTCTGGATATAATGTTTTTTCGGTGCAAAGGCCATGAATAAGGTTTTCCTCCTAGCTCTCCCTTCAGTTATAGACGGAGGGCCATCCAAATAGCTAGAGTACAAACGAGTTGAACCGAGCTGGCGCTCTAAAGCAAACGAGTCGAGTCGAGTTCGAGTCACCCTGAACATGAGCTTGAGCTTATTAATTTTATCGAGTTGAGCTCAAGTCGGCTCACAAGTTGGCTTAACTCACTTACACCCCATAAGCTGAGCTGTGCAGAAGAGAAGAATATTCAAGCTCATTTACTAAGGTCATGTTCAAGATTGGCTTGAATTCTCTTCGAGCTTTTGTGATAGTGCGTGCTCATGCTTAATTTACTTAAAATTATTGTGATTCAAGCTTAATTTGAACTAGTAGCTTATTTAGCATTATCAAGCCAAGTTTATTGAGTTAAGAAAATGAATTTATAAAAATTAATTTCTTGAACTTTAAATTATTCTTTTTAAAAACTTTAAAATTTTAATAAAATTTCTTAGAATTTCGTCCAACAAAAAAAGTTCACCCACACTGCCATACCATAAAGCTGTAATTAAATAGCTGTTCTGTCCTTCAAACCATATAAAAAGACTTGTCTCCCAATCCCAACATAGGCATGACTATACATGATTGGAGATAAAAGAGTACCGAGGGAGAGATTTCTTCATGATTTGCCTGTCGAGCTCATCAATGAAGTCAAAGTAATATAAATTAAATACTCACACACACACACACAGCATATAAACATTAGGAATTAAATAAACATTATATGAGCTTCAGGCAAGAAGCATGCACATTATTAACTTTTAATTTTATTTGATTAATAATGTAAATGTTAACTAAATTGATGCATGAACTGAGTTTATATTAAATGTGAAATAAATTATTATGTTTAAGGGACATGCTGACATGTATGAATTAAACATGCAGCACGGCAACAGAAATGCTACACTAAATATAATTGCAAAAATTATGTACAAGGCACAAATAATCAACCTTCATATCGAGTATTAGTGACGTGGGCGTCATTGCCGTGTTTCCGCGGTATTGTAGAATCCAGTATTGCAGAATTGCGAACACTGTCGGGATCATGGGATCCGGAGAGGGGTGCCGACTTTCAAATTTGAGCATCTTTTTTGTTATTTTTTCTTATTTTCTTATTTCTAATTAGAATATTTTTTATTAAGAGACTATTTATATATTATTTTCATATTTTTGGTGGATTTTTTATTTGGTTTATGTATTTTGGAGACGTTTTCTCCGATTTCCTATTTTAAGTAGTATGTCTCTATCTTGCTTATTAACTGGTGGTAGCCCTCCTTGCTGCTCGTAGCGTACCATTTCATCGTCGACCTCATTATTTTCAATATGTTGTCCAACAATAGCTTTGGTTGCTTATCTCCCTCCAAACATCATTGATCTCACATACTATCATTCCTTTGCCATTCAACGACCACTTTCACTTTAAATCTGTTTTCTAAATATTTCCTAGGTGCTCTACAATGATGACAATTGTTTTAAGCTTTAATTACGCTTTATATTAAGCCTTGATCGAGCTTCTTAACAAATAATATTGCTTTTGATCATTAATGAGTCGAGCAACAAATTATTCAAACTTGCTTATTTAATAAATTGAATATTTATGAGAGTGTTTAAATTTGATCAATTATTTAATTAAATAATCAGGTCATGCTCTAATTGGAACAATAGACCCCTAATATATAATTTTGAAATGGAGAATGAATTAATACATCTAATTGGCACCTTTAGTCACTAGAGGACACCTATCTCTTTCTCTCCAATTTTTTTTTCTTTTTTTATTGAATGATGATAGTCTAATAGTTATTGTAAAGCATAAAAATGGCTTTACTATGTCATGAACACTTTTTTCATAATGAAAAAAGTATTTGGAGAAGTTTTTTTCTCTAATGAGATAGTGTTTGGTGGTCTAATTTGGTCTCTTATTGATAAGATTTTTTTTTAATCTATCTTGTATGCTCTTGTTAATCATCTCAACGTCTATCTCTATCACATCTATCTCTATCACATCTCTGCTACATCTTTGTCCACATCAGAGCCAACATTAAGGCCAACCAACAACTATTTCAACTCTCAAAATTACCCCAAAATAGCTTGAGTAGTTGTCAACCAAGTGCTCCAAGCCTAAATAGAGAGCAAACAAATCTTGTTCTCCAACCTTGACAAAACCTTAACCCTACCAAGCTCCATCAATTGTACTAGATCATAACTTTACATCCAAAACAATTCTCCCATCACCATTTTCCTCCAAACAAATAACTCCAAATCAAATATTCAAGGAAAATATTTTGTACCTGCCTAAACTAGCCAAGTATAAGCTTATCTTAATATTTCATAACTGTATCCCTCTAATGGTTTCATCTTCTTACCAAAAACTCTCAACCATATCATCACACATCAAAATAAAACATTCATAAGGACTTTCAACCACCAATTTGACCAAGAAACCTCCAACTACCATTAATCATCTTAACTAAGTCCAATCATGTTGTTGGATCTCCTGGGTCTAATCACATCGCTTGCTCTAACCCACCATGCTCATGTGCTTCACGTTTAGATTGTATCCTACAAAAAAAAAAGAAAAAAGATTTCATTATATTAGACTTTTAATGCAACTAAATATTTTATGTATCTTAAAAATACATGCATTTTAAGTTCTATGTATATTTTTGAAATATATGTACTTTAAAAGCATCCAAACAAATTGCCTTTAAGCATCAACTTCATGAAATAAACTCATTTAAAGTAGATATATCTTCCAATGAAATTTTGACTCTATCCCTTACAATTGTTTGGGTTAGTTTGTCTTTACATTTTTGTTTGAGCAAATATACTCGAAAATATTATTATTTTGACAAAAAAAAACATGAATGAGAGAGAACTTTTTTATGTTCTAAAGTTATTTGTTAGACTCATCAAGTGATTGGAATTGATTCCACACAAAAAAATTTAAGTTTTATTGATAATAAGAAAATAATTATCACCAAGGAGTTATTTTTTAGGATGATTCATCCATTGAAAACTATGGTCGATGGTACAAGCAGGAATAATAATATTTGATGGCAAAATGTTATACATAATGTGGGTGTTACCATTGGCACATTGACCTACTATAAATTTAAGGCATTCATGTCAGTGCTTGATTGAATAAACAACATTTGTGGTGGTGGGCATGGAGCCAAATTTTGATCACCCCCCACCCTATCAAAGTTTGCATCACTTAATTCATTTAGTATGTTCATGATTGCATTGAACCTTTTTTGTTTTATATACGAGAGAAGATAACATGTTCTCGATGAATAAAAAGGTAACATAAAAAAGTCATTTTAGACGATGATTGTGATCTAATAACTACAAATGATAGTTCTGATATTGATGATAATCCTCTATAATGAAACATTATGCTCTTATCTCTGATCGACTGTATCCAACCAAGAACATCAATGAGAGTCGACAGAGCTTATGCATATGCTAGGTCGAAAAGCCCAATTTAGCAATATATTGATAATATTTATCATGACAATATTTAATATATGTGTTATATTTTTTTGAAAATATTTTTCAAATTTAAATTTTGATGAGTTAATAACATGTTTTATTCTTATAATGATATTTTTAACATAATAGCACTATGCTATGAATGAATATATATATAATTTTTTATAAAAGTTTGAGGCACAAGAAAATTCACACCACTTTGAATTCATGTTAGGGGAATTTACATACATACTCCCCAATTCTTATTTATTTACATATCCAACATTTGAACTTTATCTTTTATATTTATATCAGGCGAAATTTTCATATCGCATAAAAGATATCACTATTTTAACTTTTAAAAAGTAAAATATATTTTTTATGTTATACATAAAGTTAAAATGTTCCGAGCGTTGAATGTAAGAAGATTGAGGGATCCAAATGAGAAAAGTACTATGAGGGAAGACTAACAAACAAAATAACATGAGAACTACTTATCTGACTGAGCGAAATAGTCTGCGCCAAAGTGGACTGAGGCACGGGGAAGGTAAAAAGATGACCAAATGATCCAAGCCTAAAATGTTCAATAAAAAATGAGATAATGAGACATCTTAGCCAATCACCACCAAGAAGCCAACCTAAGGGAAGACCTTGCCCCTCAAGATCTCTAATCATATCTAGTATGTCCAAAAGGCTCCCCCATCAATTATCAAGGACGGATAGCTAGACTAGATCTGACAACCAAGCCATCTTTCAACCCGAAGCCAATCAAGCTCGGCTAATCAGCAACATCGACCAAGCCTTGCTGACAAAACTGATCTTGTTGACCTGAAGCCAAGCATGCTTACTCGACTAAACTAAAGAACATCAAAGCAATAAGCTCATACATGAAAAATACCAAAAATACCCTATACAACCCTATTTAAAAGTATGGGAAAAAATGTAACATCATCAGTGTATCCTCTCTCCTAGAAATAAGGAAATCGCTTTATGAATAAATTAGGATGGGCATGATAAAAATATTGTATTATTGTTTATTATTGTTCGCTCCTCTCTCTTTATATATACCTCTCTCTCTCTCTCTCTCTCGATTTGCACTCTATTTTTTGTGATGTGATTCATGAAAAAAGTATGATCCAACATTCTAAACAGTGCAATGAGCGTGAAACATGTCACATACAATAAGAGGAGCATCCCACAAAGAAGAAAATCACAAGAGACATTGTCAACATGAAGTGCACCAACGAGTTTATGAGCAAGCAAATATAGGAGTTGAAGAATCAAATGTTGGACGCCATCCGTGGCAGGCTCGCTTGGGGAATAGATTCTCACTTTCTAAAGGAAGGGTCAGCGCTCAACGACCGAAGAGTCCCTTAGGCCTTGGAATCAAAAAGCAACTTCTAGTACTTTTGATAGTGATGGATCGACACGATCAAATAACACCAATCCAGACATATTGAGGCACCCTGACAACCCATGAATGCATTTTCTAAGAAAATATCTTATGCTAAGCCCCCATAGAGGTTCAAAATCTTCACTATAGAGTCCTATAACGACATAAAAAATCAGACAAACCACAAAGCCTGGTTTGAGTCAACTGCGTCTTCTGAAGATCATCAATGTGCTAAAATATCATCTCTTCTTTATCACGTTAGGGGACTCAACCCTCGGGTACTTTCATGCATTATGCATGGAATGATCACATCGTTTGTTGGATTCAAGTAAATGTTTGTGTTTAGTTTGCCAGCATCCAAAAGCCTCAGAAAAAATTACATACCCTAGTGTAAGTATGACAAAGATATAACGAGATTCTTCACTCATTCATCACACACTTCCAGAAGAAGATGGTGGAAGTGAGGGACTTGGATCTTGCAATAGCTCATGTCGTTCTAGTTTAGAGGTTAAAGGAAGGACCCTTCTTATATGCTTTGGGCTTGCAACAATTATGGTCATCGGTTGAGTTATTGGATCTAGCCAACAACAACATATTGGCTGAGGAGTATAACTCTAACTTTGTTTCCTTCAGAATAGATTCCTTTGCTCTTTGACCATAAAAGAGGGCCCTCTAAAACGAGGGATGGAAGTTGAGGCGTAATTCACATCCTTAAATCTGTCCTCGCTACGAAGACTCTCGACTGCCTCATGACTACATGGAGGCCAACAAATGGTATCACAAATAGAGTTAGGTCTGATACCCTAACTAGCAACTAGTTCGGTATGTGAGCATCCTCTATCAAACCACAAATGGCCAAACAAACCAAGCTGAGTCATTCCAACCCATATATTTTTTTGTCAAGTTCTTAAAAACAGTTGAATAAAATTTTTATAATTACACATATGATTCCAAGTCCGAACGACATTTAGGGAACATGGGAAGTTCACATAGGAGACTGTCAGAATGCAACTAACTTTTAGGAAACTCAAACTTATCCATTGACGATGGTTTCATTCAAGCGACAAAACTGTAGTGACTGGTAACATTTAATTGATAAGATTTCTTAAATAACCAACAATGACAAGTAATGTACGATCGATCAAAATTTCCTAAATGATTGATAGTGATGGATAATATTCAATCAGCAAAACTCATAAGACCTGATTCACAACTTTCATGCATTATAAAAACCCATGTCTAGTAGTTCAAAGAGGGTTAATATCTGGTGGAAACTCCCCACCCATTAATGATGAGATCCATTGTGGGTACCATTTGAATCACCTCAACAATTAACCCCACAATGACTGTGACAATATCTGTTTAATATGCCTGACACAAGATGTGGCTAGTTCAATGGGAAGACCTATTCAAGCAACTGAGATATAAGAAGCGAGACTTGAGTAGGTGGTAACTCAACAAACTGATCAAAAACATCTTCAAAGCTTTTCCATCTATCAATTATCACAACCAAGCATTTATCACATGAAAAATAAAATGTGATGAAAATGTCTGGGAACTTTATTTCCATTTATGTTTGAAAAAAAATGTAAATTTCCTAACATTTCCTTACAAGTGTTCAAAAGAAAAAAAGAAGAGGTTTTTCTAAGTTACAGATGAAGCCGAAGGTGAATCATACACTTGGGGATCTTCCGTCTTCTTAATGACTTCGATCTTTCTCCCCTGTTCTTGAAAGCAAGGTGACAAACTTATTCATGTCGGTTCACTCGAAGATGACCAACTTTACCAAATTTCATTACGAAAATAGACATTACAAATTATAAAGGTTCTCGAGATCAATGCCGAGAGGAAATCTTTTACGAGGGGATCGTCCACAGCTTTGACTGAGACGTGCGAAACTGAAGAAACCACTTCTGCAAATATTCTTTCTTGAACTTGAACTAGCTCACTTGATCCATTTGGGTTGAGCCTTGACTATGAAGGATCTCTCCTAGATGTCTGCTTATTTCTAGTGAAGAGTAATCTTTTCCTCCACACTCTCCACCTTCTCCACTCAATCGTATATCTCCTCACCTCGATGAATCCTGGCTGATCGAGTGAATGAGTTCTTTATCTCACACAAGTAATGAGCCAACGATCTAGGGGATGTCTATCAGATTAGTTGCTTTCCTATGGGCCTACAGAGGATTGCTTGGGCTGTTAATCCCACAATCCTTGTTTGAGAGTCAGCCGCTCCCGGTTGACGCCTGGGAAGCCGCTTTTGTCATCACAATCGGGTTCCCACCAATATTTGCTAGAGGTGAGCCATCAATCAAGACTACCAGGTTAAATGTATCAAAGACAACAAAAGAAAAGAAACCCAAATAAAATTAAAATCTAACAAGTTAGATCGAGGCTCCTTATACCAAAGAGTTTATCCCGCTCAAACCATGTAACTGACATAGTGCTCTAACCAGGTGACAGTAGAGAACCAACAAATTCTTGTGCCTTGGGCGGTGACAAAGCATCAATAGCTTTTTGCGTGATTGATTGCAGAAGGTTGAGCTGATAAATCAATGGCGATCGCTTGAAAGTCCCTCTGCCGAGACTCGAGGAACAAATTAGATGACCCTACATGATCTGCCAACTCGATCGCTTTTCTCTTCTTAATGATGAATATCATTTTTTTTCACCTTCCAAGGGGTACCGCTCCTTCGGTCTCTCGAAGGTAACACGAAGTTGATCTTTGTCGTTGACACTGGTCGAAGAATTTGGCACATTCTCCATGACAACACTTAGAAATTGACTGATTCAAATGAGAATGGATGCAGAGCAAATATGAAATATAAATAGTCCCATCATGTCTTATTTATACGACTCAAAAACGCGAAAATCAAGAAAGTTCAATTATCGAATCATTGAATAAGAATAAAAATGATCTACTTTTTGCATTAAATTCTTTTATTCCCATCACAACATTGTTTTTAAAAGGTAAGATAATTGAAAAACAAAAATATGCTCAACACTCGTCCTTAAAAGATTTAATAGTCCAGAGTAAAAAAGTATTACAATGGACGACCCACGAACAAAAGAATGTGAGTCCCACTTATTCGACCGACTGCAACCGTAGGAGCCAAAGCAGAAGGGCCAAAACCAATCGAGACGCAAGAAGGGAAAAAATATGACTGAATGATCAAAGTCAAAATCATTTGATCAGAAATGAGATAACAAGTCACATGAGTCAACCACCACTAAAAGTCGACCTAAGAGAAGATCTATCCCCTCAACATCTCCAATTGTATCATGGATGTTTAGAAGATCCGTCATCCATTATCAATGGTCGATAACTATACTAGATCATTTGTCCTCGACTTTGCTGACCCTATGCCAATCAAGATCGATCGACCGATAATGCTGAATCACCCTAACTGACCGAATAATCATGCCAACCCGAAACCTTATAAATCCAGCCGACAAAGTCAGAGAGCAGTTGAGCGACAGACTCTTAGGCGTATAATATCAAGAATACCTTGTACAACCCATTTAAAGTACGGAAAAAAAATATAACAGCGTCATATTATATTATCTCATTTATAAATAGAAAGATCAGCTTATAAATAAAGAGATAATTTTATGAATAAAGGATGATGTATGTGATAGACCTGTTCACTCCTCTCTTTTTTTCTCTTTCTCGACTTATGCTATATTCCTTAAGGCGTAAATCAAGTACAATTGAAAATTAAAGTTTGAATTTTAGGCAAAATATAAAAGAAATGTGTGATATGTGGGTAAATATTCCTTCACATTATTATTCAAATGCCTTATCTCTCCCTATTGTAATCTTTTGCGGGATTAGCATTTTCGGCCCGCTTTCTTTACCTTTCTTTTTTTTCCCCTAATAATTGATTTATAAATTGCCATCTGCGGTGTTCATTAGAAATAAAAGGTGGTTCCGCGGAATTAAAAAAAAAATAAATCGAGGAAAAAATCGAAAGGTTGGAGCACAAATTATTTCTGCGATTTCTCCATTTTCATCCTAGAAGTCTTCAGCATCAGGAACTCATTGGGAGAGCGCTAGGGTTTATTTTCCGCTTTTTTCTACCAGCTTTTTCTTATTTTTCCCTATTTCTTCGGTCCTTTTCCATGGATTTTCGCCGATTTTCTTAATTTTCCCGGAAATTTGAAATAAGATGGAATTTTTGCGAGCCTCCTCGAATTTTCTGTTGTTTTCACTGAAGATATTGTCACTGATTTGTGCATTTTTATGTTTTACTCTTATTTTATTGTCCCCGGAGACTAATTTATTTCGCACTCTTGCTTTTTATACCCTTCGACTGTAAATTAACAGCTCTTGTTGCTGCGTCTGCTATTTTCGTAATCTACAACTAGGGTTTAGGGTTTCTGAGATGTTTTTTGATCTACTTGCTGTTCAAAACTATTTTGTTTACTTTTTTGCAGCAAACCCAAATATTAAAGATCGAAGTTTTGCTCTTTCTGTTTCTATCTCGAGGGCTTGGAGCCGAGCCCGAACTGAGATTCTTGTTGATGCGATTGAAAGTCTCGAGCTTTGAATTATGGAAGTGAGATCTGAACAACCTTTCACCATGAGCATGCAGAAAAACCCTGTGGCTACTCATCCCTCCCTCTCTGGTATGCGGCTCATGTTCGGTCCCGAGGGTTCTGCCATCTTTAAGCCAACTACGAGCGCGTCAAACTCTAGTAGTCCAGCTTCCTCCTTTCATGGTGGAAATACTGGCACCGGTAGCCAACCTTCTCCTTTTCATGGAGGAAATACTGGCACCGGTAGCCAACCTTCTCCCTTTCATGGAGGAAACACCGGCACCGGTAGTCAACCTTCTCCCTTTCATGGAGGAAGCAGCGGGACTGGTAGTCAACCTTCTCCCTTTCATGGTGGAAACAGTGGCGCCATTGGCCAACCTCCTTCGTTTCATGGTGGAAGTGCTGGAGTTGGTGGCCTTTCTGACAGTGGCGGGGCTGGTGGAGATGTAGCCTTGGCTGCTCCTGTGGTTTCGATTCATGGCCTGAATGCTGGTGGTCATGGAGAGCAGATAAAGAAGAAGAGGGGACGCCCTAGGAAGTATAGCGCAGATGGTTCCATGGCTCTTGCTCTAAGCACAGTTTCCCCAACTTCTACAGCTTCACCAGGCAGTGCAGTGTTTTCACCATCATCAGGGCAACCTAATGCAGCTTTTTCAATTTCTGGTGATCCAACGAAGAAGGCAAGGGGAAGGCCTCCGGGCTCCTCTGGGAAGAAGCAGCAGATGCTGGCACTGGGTAACTTGTTTTTGATTCTGTATTTAAGATGTCTTGATTTTTCCCGGTTGTTTCTGTTTTTAATGATGTTTACTATTATTATTTTTTTTGGCATTTATTTTCTTGGAGAGCTTCATTTCTTTTAATTATTTTGGTATATGGAGGAGACATGAGGGATTAATAGGGTGGGTGAGGCAGGGTTGTTCTGTTTGGTTAGGAAGGAAAATAGCTGTTTTACTATGGTAGATGGATCATGGATTTGGTGCTGACGCAAGAAGAAGAAGAAGAGGAAGAAGTAAATTACTATATTGACCTTGGATATTTTTACGGGTAGACTTAGCAGTGTATCTGTTTGTTATTGAGGGCTTGCTTTTGTTGATTGGTAGTTTAGTTTTATAAAATGAAACTCAGATAAGATTTAGTTTAGTTGCTATCTCCTGGATTAATGGCCTTTTTTTTACAAAATTCTGAAAAAAACTTTGCTTTAATATTTTGCTGGTTGTATTGTTTAGATGAGTTTGTGGTCTGCTTATTGTACTTGTCTATTGTTTTATTAGTCATTCGGGCTATTTTATCTTATATAAGATGGACTAATTAGTAATTTATTAATGCACCCGCATACTTGTCTCAGCAGAATAATATCATCATCATCATCATTCTTATCCCCAACTATTTGTAGTTGGAATTATGAATCCTAATAGAAAACTTAATTTTTAATATGGTCAACTAATGGTAAAGGTTGACAGTTGACCTTAGGTCACACAGCCTAATCATAGAACTTGTTTCAAAATTATTGATGATTTGAATCATAATTAAAAATAATTTTTATATGATGTCTTTTCTTTCCTTTAATTTCATACACATTTTATTTAGATTCTCTATAATCTTGTTGTAAATGATTTATCGGAATAACAATGACATGGTGTGTCTGTTTGCATTTATAAAAATTGATTTTTTATTTCTTACACTTTTGTTTCTAAAAAAAAATATTTTCTTGCAGGATCGGTTGGGACTGGATTTACTCCCCATGTTATTACTGTTAAGGCTGGGGAGGTAATGCTTCAGCTCTCATTTCTTCTATTATGCGGATGTAATTTTGATGTTAAATATTCAGGTTACTCTACATTTTGGATTCTAATTTGTAAAAAACTGATAAAATTTCCATGGGTGTAGCTAAAGAATTCTTTTAGAGAGAGGAAGGGAGAATAAGTGGCCCCTGCTACTAGCACTAAGGGTCCATATGACATCATTTTTTTTTTCTTATTTTTATTTTTATTTTTTCTTTTGTTTTTGAAAACATGTTTGGTTGGAATAATTTTTATATATTTTTATTTTTTAAAAATCGAATCAAATTATTTTTAAAAACATTTAATACACCCAAAAAATGTTTTTAGTGTTTTTAAAACAAATACATCAAGCCAACATGTTTTAATTTAAATTAAAACCTAACAAATCATAACAAAAATGGAAAAAAAAAATTACAAACAGCCCTTGATACTTAACACTAAAATATGTTCTTTTTAAAAAACTCAAAAACAACTAAGGGACTGTTTGAGATCACTTTTATTTTTTATTTTCTATTTTTATTTTGTTTTGTTTATATTTTAATTTGAAACAAAATGTGTCTGGCTATTTGATAAGGTATGGTTGTTTTTAAAAAGGCTGAAAACACCCTAAAAGTTGTTTTGAGTGTTTTTAAAAAACATGTTAATTTGTTTTTTAGAAACAAAAATTAAAAACATGTAAAAAAAACACACTAGAAGAAACATGTTTTTTAAAAAAAAAAATAGAAACAAGAAATAAAATTGATCTCAATTAAGCCCTAAAAGTTATTTTTGAGCGTTTTCAAAAATATTTTAATTTGTTTTAAGAAAAAAAAACATATTAAACGAACACGTATTTAAAAATAAAAAAAAAACAAATAAAAAAAATCAAAATTGATCCCAAACCAGCCTTAAGCTATTGGGATTATCATGAATTAAATATCAATGTGATTATAAAATTATATTGTTGTAAATTGAGTTATGTGTGTTTTTTGAAATATCATGCTTGTTTTTATCCATATGAGAGGTTCTTAGTTATGTATTAAGTTGTGTTGGAAATGGTTTTTGCTGTGAGGTTCGGTTGATTGATTTTCTTAGCTAATCCTAAAAAATATTTCTGAATGGCATTTTGGTTGATTTTTCCTTTAGACTATATATTACTCAACAAAATGGGACAGTTCTGCATGATTTATTTTACTAGTTTTATCTTATGCATTTCTATTATTATTTTTCCAGTTCTTGGATGTTATCAGTGAGGCTGAATTTATGTAAATTTTATTGAATGTTGAAGTCATCGTTGAATAAATCATTTAATACTGTATTTAATTGTGATTAAAGATTATTATTTGATTTTTTTTCTTCAGAATATCTATTACTCAATGAAATTGGACAGTTCTACATGATTGATTTCACTTCACTGCTATACTTCATGTATTTCTATAATTATATTTCCTATTCTTGGATATTAATATTATTAGTGAGGGTGAATTTATGTAAATCATATTGAATATTGAATACGCACCTCAAGCCATTATAACATTATATATGTTGCGATTGTTCATGTAATGGATCTTCAAATATGTGATCTTTATGATCTAACCTTTTCTTAAGTCTTAAATCATAGTTTATTTCTAGTGCATTTTCTGTAGCAATCAAAATAGATGCCAAAGCTTTCCTTTTTAGTGCTTTGACCATTTTCAGTTAGCTTCAATTACTGGCAATTTTTTATTTCTTCAATTTATATGCAGTAGTTATTTGTGTCTTTTTTTCCTTCTAATGTTAGAACTATAAATTGTGTCTATGATCATATATATGTTCAATGCATCTCCTAAGCAGTCACCAATGTCCTATTTGATTCATGAAAAAAGATTTAATATTTTGAACTGACAATTGAATTTGTATTTTTTTTTTTGTTCCGGTGATGGATATAATTAATTTTTGTGAATTTATTGGTCCGATTTGATTGTAGATATGACAATAAGAATAGGGTTTTAAATAATGTCTTTTCATTGCCCAGGATGTATCCTCAAAAATCATGTCGTTCTCCCAAAATGGACCGCGTGCTGTTTGCATTCTTTCTGCAAATGGTGCTATATCTAACGTGACGCTTCGTCAGGCTGCAACTTCTGGTGGAACAGTAACTTATGAGGTTTGTTATTTCTTTTTGGGGCATTTACATACATACCACTCAATTTCAATGTATTTACATGTCTAACACGCATGCTTTACTTTTTTTTTACATTTCTACCACCCAATACTTTCATATCACATAAAAAATACCACTTTTTTAACTTTTAAGAAGTGAAATACACATTTTCAGGTATAGGTAAGGTGGCATATATGAATTGAAGTTTAGGTGTTAGATATGTAAATACATAGGAATTTAGTGGTATGTATATAATTCTTCTTTCTTTTATTTCATCAATGCCTTTTTTTATCAAATGTTCTGTAGGCTGTAGCTCATATCAGTTTATATAGTTGCTTCAAGTGACTCTCGCTTGCCGTTTCTACCGGCAATGCCACATTGTTTTGATGTCCATCATTTTTTGTTATTGCATATAATTCCTATTTTTTTCCAGTTAGAACCAACTAACTATATTAGATTGTGGAAAGACCATGTAGAGAGCTAGCATGATCTGTTTTCTATTGTTTATATTCAGGGACGTTTTGAAATACTATCACTTTCTGGTTCTTTTCTTCTATCTGAGAATGGTGGTCAGCGCAGTAGAACTGGCGGCCTGAGTGTTTCGTTGGCTGGCCCTGATGGTCGTGTTATTGGTGGCGGGGTGGCTGGGCTTCTTACAGCAGCATCTCCTGTTCAGGTCAGCCATTTTTTCTATCTGAAACCATGGTTTCTTTGAATATAAATTTTACTGAAAACATTGCTCGTTTTCTTTTCTTGGAAAAAGTGAGCCCAATTTAGGGAAAACAAGTTGACCTCAGTTTGTGCAATGTATTTTTTAGTCAAGCTTCTGTTCTCATGTGAAGTCTTCTTTCTAAAGTTGCAGAGTTCAGAAAAATAAAATAATGAAGTTATATATATATATATATATATATCCATACACATGAGCATTATGCGTCCATATATGCATGTTTGTAGATGATGAGTGCATGGAAACATGCAGGTCAAAACTCTTCACATTGCATCTTTAGTGATTGAAATATACCTCTTTTGCCTAATTTCAGGTCGTTGTGGGAAGTTTTATTGCCGACGGGAAGAAAGCGCCAAAGCATACTAATTTCGTCAACACTTTATCATCGGCTGCAAAGCTTGGTCCCGCTGACGGCATCGGTGCCGGCGCAGGCGGAGGCTTGACCGTAAGTACGAGCAGTCCACCCTCTCGGGGAACGGCGAGCGAGTCCTCCGGCGGACCTCCTAGTCCACTGAACCAAAGCACTGGAACTTTTAACAATACCAATCTGCTGGGCATGTCAAACCTCTCATGGAAATGAAATTGAACTTTCCTGATATTATATATTTAACCTGTACTGTAGTCTTTGGTACCTTGGTTTCTTCTTTTATGTCATGCACGCCTACCTGTTTCTATTGCTGTGTGGGATTAATTAGGGAGGAGAACTTAGTGTTTTCAGAGTGAAGGTGTTTTATTTTGTCTGTAGATTTATGCTGTTTGACCTTGTTTTTATTTATGATGAACAACTAGTTAGTGAAGTGATTTTCTTTCACAAGTCATTCTGAATCATTTTCATGTGTTTTTTTTATGAGGATGTACATGCATACCACAATCTTTTCTATATTTATATATCTAATGCTTAAAGTTTAATTTTTATATTTATTGCACTTAATATATACTTGAAATGGTGTATTTCTGGTATTTTTTATGATATATGTAAGATTTTAGGGCTGTGAATGAAAAGTTTAAAGTTTTGATGTTAGGAATGTAAATATATGAGAATCCTATGCTCTGTAGGTAATTGCCCCTTATTTTTATTTATTTTAAATGTGAAAAAAATTAAATTCTTATATAATTATGAAGTTTGAAATAGTTGCTTGAAAATTCATTTTAAATACATGAGAATTGGGGGGGTATGCATGTAAATTACCCTACTTTTATTGTATGCGTCGATTAATTTTGACTAATAGTTTGAAGACATGATTGCCTTCAACTTAAGATAAGATACACATCCCACTAATTAATAATTGTACGCCATCCAAATCATCACCGACTAAATAAATAAAAATTAATAGTTATATAGTCCAATGCTTCTTCTAATTGCGTTCCGAAATAAAACACATTTTAATTAAAAAAGCTTAAAATAATGTTTTGCATTTGTCATTTTCTTATAATATCATGAAATAATTGGGGGCATTTGCATTCATAGCACATAATTCTTGTTTATTTACCACATTTCATATATGACACTAATTTTAAATATCAAAATAAAAATATTATTACTAGTAAGTTTTTAAAAGGGAATGATATTCACACGTGCATAAATTTATGACATCGAAATATTATGAATGTAAATATTAGATTTTATTTGTTAGATTTATAGATATGAAATAATTTGTCAAAGATCTTATAACAATATTATGTTTAAGATTTAATTAAACTTTGATGTTTGTTCATTTAATATCTAGTATATATATTTATGAAATTATATATTTCATTTTAAAATATTAATGCTGTTAATGTCTTTATAATATATTAAATAAATAATATATCACATTAATTATTAAACAAATTTAAAATTTAAAATATTTGTCTTTTTTGGTGGATGTTTTGGGTATGATATTTCTTTTTGAGTTTTTACATATTTATTATTTGAATTTTATCTATCTAATTTTTAATTATAACATTTTAATCATCTGAAATATTTATAAGTGGGCTTAGAGAGTGATTGTAATTAAAAATAATAATTAAAATGTTATATATGAAATTTAAGAGATTAAAATATTTTATTTAATATTTTAGATGGTTATATAATTTTTTTTTTAAATTTAAAAGACCCCGATTTTAAGGAAAAAAAAATCTAAAAGCTAGTAAGATCCAGCTGGCGATAAAAAAGTGAAATGAACTTGTATTGTCTTCGTCTCCCGCCAATCAATCGATCGTTCGCCGGAGCCCTAATCTCTTCCCTGCGGTTTCCGATCTCGAGGAACCGTCTTCATTCCGAAAATCCACGATCATGGAGGCCGAAGAGATCGGCGATGGGTGTATCCATTACCATGAGGGATCGGAGCATGAATCGGAAACCAACACAGAGGGGAAGGTACCTAAGCATCGAGGGCATCCAAGCCGTTCAGGCTCTTAAGAGGGCGAAGTTAAATGGCGGGTTAGATGCAGTGGCCCATGAAATCGAGACCAAGGTCCGGCGGCTGGTAAAGTTTGATCTTATGGCTGTGCTTCGCGAACTCCAGAGGCAGGGAGAGGCCAGCTTGGCTTTCCAGGTTTGTATAGACTTAATTCTTTGACAGCATTTATTTCTTGCTTTTGCTTCACATGTTTTGTTCCTTTCTTTGTGGATTCGTGTTACATAGCTGTCATTCCAGCTGAGGTTTTCGTGAATGGAAACTGTTTTTTGAGTGGAAATTGCTTGCTAATTGAAGGCTCAGCTAGCGTTAGCTGGACATCAGGAAAATACCGGTGGTTGAATTTGTTTTACGCAATTGGTATTATTAGCCTTATGCTGTAGTGCTTGAAAATGATTATATTTGTTTTTGAAGCTCTTACATGGTTGATTTTTGAAATTGTCGATCCATAGTAGAAAATTGGAGGTTGTTGGGCTGGGCTCTAGGGTGTTAATTTGTATGTGATCTCTTGATTAAGTTATTTAAATAATCAGCTTTAGTCAGTGCTAGTATACACAATCTAAGAAGCTATTTGGCTGCCAAGAGGATTAAGGAAATCCCCAAATGCTTAAATCCACCCATCCCTCGGATTTTGTAAAACCGGATTTGGGCTGAATAGAAGACAAAATTGAATTTACTAAATCCGAAAATTTATAAATCTATGAAACTCCTGCATTTTGCCATTTGTCTCGAGTTAGTAAATCCAAGAATAAGTCTTATTAAAACCTCTCTAACAACCAAACACCCCCTTAGACAGGATTGTATGATGATATGATGGGAGGGGATGGGTTTGGGGGTGGGGGTTTGCAATATTAATGGAGTGATTGCTGAGGAAAAAAAGGTCCAAATCATCGTCTTATATAAATAAAATATTATTCAAGATAGATTAAATTTAATTTAACCATAATTTTTCTAACATTTATATTAGGGCTGATTTAAACATATAATCTAAACTTTCAATAAGCACAAACTCATATAGTTAATTAACTCTTCTGCTCGCAGGAGAGCATTTTTAATTAAGGATGATTGCATTGGCATGGTTTTCAAGATCAAATTTTTTTAATTATTGATTATATTAATAAAGATTTTCTTCAATATCACTCAATTCTTTTGTATTTATATATCTAGCACCTAAACTTTAATTTTTACATTTATGTCATTTTACTTATGCATGAAAAAATGTATCTCACTTTTTAAAAGTTAAAATAGTGATATTTTTGCTGTGATTTAAAAGATTTGGGTGATATAAATGTAAAAAATAAAGTTTCAATGTTAGATATGTAAATAAGTCGAAATTGTATGGTATGCATGTACATGCCCCTTTATATTAAACATATATTAAACGAGAAATGTTTTTGGGGGATGAAGTTGAACCTGATCAAGATCCAATTATCTCGTCATGTCGAGAATATCAATGGTCGTAATATTCCAAATTAGAGAGCCAAAAGCTGTGACATTCAGGAAATTTGATTATTAGCCATGAATTGTCTCTTTTCAGGGATCCTATGTAGAGCATGGTGAAATGTATATAAATTTATATATTCTTCATATATTTTTTTTTTTGAATTTTTAATCGATTTAGTGAGTTTGTTAGCATGGAAGCTGGCCCAAGTATTATTTGAGTTGGGGCTTACTTCAATTGGAATGTCCAAATTTAGTTGCATTCGAGCTTACTTTCATTGAAATGCTCTAATTAAAATTAGATTTGGTGTAGGGATTACTTCGATTGGAATGCCTGATTCGGGCAAAAGTGTGGCTTACATCTATTAAAATGCTAAATAATTTGAAGTGTAGTTGTTCAGGTGATGTATATATGGATGGATGTATGGGTGCATGGATGTATAAATTTTTGGATTTATGTATGTATGGATGTATAAATGTATGGATATAGGTGGATATATGAATGCACTTATGCATATATGTGTGGATATATGTTTGGATGAATGTATGAATGTATGTGTGTATGGTTGTGTGGAAGTATGAATGAATGAATGTAAGTATGTATGTATGGATGGATGGATGGATAGATATATGAATGTATGGATATATGAATATATGAATGGATGGATGGATGGATGGATATGCATGAATGTATGTATGTATTGATATATAAGTGTATGTATGTATGGATGTGTGTATGGATGAATGTATGTATGGATGTTTGAATGCATTTATGGATGTATTGATGTATGTATGGATATATGCATAGATGTATTGATGAATATCTGAATGTATGTATGTATGGATGTATGGCTGTATGTATGGATATATTTATGGATGTATGAATGTATGGATATATGAATTGATGTATGTATATATTGATCTATGTATCTATGAATGTATTTTTGGATGGTTGGATGTATGGATGTATGAATGCATAGATGCATGGATAGATGCATGGATGGATTTATGGATGAATGGATGGATGTATGGATGGATGTATGAATATATGTATGTATGGATACATGGATGTGTTTATGCATGGATGCATGAATGTATATATGCATGGATATATGTATGTATGGATGCCTGTATTTATGATTATATTTATTTATCGATGGATATATGATATATGAATGTATGTATGTATTTATATATGTATGTATGTATATATGCATGTTTGCATGTAGGTATGTATGTATGCATGTATGTATGCATGTGTTTATATATGCTTGTATATATGGATGCGTGTATGTATCTATGTATGGATGTATGGGTGTACGTATGGATATATGTATGGATGTATGAATATAGGTGTGGATACAGAAAAAAAGAAAAAAAAATGCAAAAGAAAAAAAAAAATAACTTGCATTAAAAAACGATCACATCCTATCGTAAGCAATAGACGTTTCAAAATTGAACTAAAGCAGTGGACATATCAGAAATGCTCACCGTCAGTCTCTCAACCCACCACTCATCGGAAGCATTAATTGTTCACTTTATCGGATCCCTACCTAAGCCCGTGATTTATCTCTTCTATTTCTTCCAGATTTTTTTATTCTTTTTCAGCTTCTTCTTGTTTTTCAACTGCATCGTATCATCCTTTCTACTTGTACTTTTCTTAAATTTTTTCATGATATTTTGTCACCCCTCCTTGTTGAAATAGGTTGTCTGTCTATTTCTCTTATCATTTTTGTATCTTTATCCCACATTGCAGGTGAACTAATCTCTTTGGCTTTAACTATTGTGTATATTAGCATGAAAAAACTAAGCAGCATAAATATTTTCCATAAAAAAATATTTAATACAACTTAGAGAAAAAAGATAATGCCACAATAGCATTACTACTGCTCCTCCATACCAGACACAATAGTAATGTAATCAACTCCACACACACAACACACCATCACCACCTCACTCACCACAGCACCAACACAACCACCACCACCTCGCCCACCACAACCACCACACCGCTCACTTACTATCATCGACATCACCACACAAACACCCAACACAACACCGCCGCTACCACCACCAGCTCAGAGCCACTTAAAACACATATAGCCAACATACATAGAATCAGCGCAGGACACCAACACAACCACCATTTTCTTATCTTTTTTTTTCAATGATTCCATATAGTAAAGGCCTATGTAAGCCTCAAACAACAAATTTTCATGAATTTCCCTCTCAAAATTCCTTTATCAAATTATCCATAGAAATTTATAAAACCAGCCCACAAAAGAAATTTTTTCATGAATTTTTCTTTCAAATGATTTCATCAATTTTCTCCATAGATCTACAAAAGCAACCCACAAAAGACGATCACAGAGTTAAGACATAAACCGAAAAAAACAAATCCAAAAAAGTAAAAATTTGTCATGATTTTCTCTCTCTTATGCTTTTATGAAATTCTCCGGGCAATCACAGGGGTAAGCCATAAACCGCAAAAAGTCTAGCCACAAAAGGCAATCACAGAGGTAAGCCATAAACTGCAAAAAATGAAGCCACAAAAGGCAATCACAAAGGTAAGCCATAAACCGCAAAGAATCAAGCCACAAATGATAACATTTTTCATGAACTTCTCTTACGAATACTTTCATCAATTTTTTCATATGAACCGCAAAAAACCAGGCCACAAGAGGCAATCACAAAGCTAAGCCATAAATCGCAAGACAACAAGTCACAAACGACAATCACAATCATAAGCACATAGAATGATTCATAAAAACCAAGCTACTGTAGGGGAAGCCAAAAATCGTAGCTCAACATCAATCACATACTTTATAGAGGGAGGTAAGACAAGGGGAAAGATGGGTAAGAAATACTAGAGGATGAAAGAGAAGATGTGCTCGGAATTGGCGAGAAGGGAGGAAGGAGATGAGAGTGCCACTAGAGACCATCGACCACCTTTCAAGGAGACCATCGACCGGAGTTAGAAGAGGAGAAGGGAGCTAGAGCACTAATTCGCCAAGCACAACAAAGAAGAAAACCGAGGGCACACGGATGAAACCGAGGGCACGCGAAGGAAATCACGTGATCAAAACACGGACCGCTCGCGTTTACATAAGCTTATCTGACACCGCCATCATACCACATTTTCCAAACAAGAGTTTTTGCGTTTTGGGATCGCACCACAACTAAAAAGCTGCCCCAAACGCATCCTTAGTTTTCGACAGCTTTTATTTTTTATTTATGCTTCACATTTTTTGTTCCTTTCTTTGTCGATTAGTGTTACATAGTTGTCATTCCAGCTGAAATTTTCATGAATGAAAACTTTTTTTTTATAGTCGAATTTGCTTGCTAATTGAAGGCTCAACTAGCGCTAATTGGACATTGAGAAAATATTGGGTGGTTGAATTTGTTTTACGCAATTGTTATTATTAGCCTTATGCTGTGGTGCCTAAATTGATTAGGTTTGCTTTTAAAGTTTTCACATGGATGTTTTTTGAAAAGACGATTCATAGTAGAAAAAGGTTGGAGGTTGCTAATATGTATGTGATCTCTTGATTTAGTTATTTAATATATCAACTTTAGTCAATGCTAGTATACATAACTTTAGGAGCTATTTGGCTCCAAGTAGGATTTTAGAAAATCTCTAAGTGTTTAAATCCACCCATTCCTCGGATTTTGTAAAGCTGGATTTAGGCTGAATAGAAGGCAAAACTGAAATCACTGAATCCAAAGTTACATAAATCCATGGAACTTTTGCATTTTGCATTTTGGCTCAATTTAGCAAATCCAAGATAGATCTTATTAAAACCCCTCTACCTAACAACCCCGTAGACAGGATTATATGATGATATGATTTTGGGTATTGCTCGGGGAAAAAAGCCCAAATCCTTGTCTTATATAAATAATATTTTATTTAAGGTATATTAATTTTAATTTAAGCATAATTTTTCTAACATTTATAGTAAGGCTTATTTAGAACCGGGGTCTAAACTTTCGATAAGCGTAAGCCCTTATTTGTTAATTACTTCTTCCGCTCTCAGAATAGCACTTTTAATTAAGGATGATTGCATTTCCATGGTTTTGTAGATCAAATTGAATGTTTTTAATTAATGATTATAGTAAAGAAAATTTTCTTCAATACCAGTCAATTCCTTTGTATGATATATCTAATTCATAAACTTTAGTTTTTACGTATATGTAATTTTACTTGTACACGAAAAATATATTTCACTTTTTAAAAGTTAACATAGTGATATTATTCTTGTGATATAAAATATTTGGGTGGTATAAATGTAAAAAATAAAGTTTAGATGTTATATATGTAAATACATATCAATTGGATGATTTGTATATAATGGCCCTTATATCAAACGAGAAATATTTTGGGGGGATGAAGTTGAATCCAATCAAGATCCAATTATCCTGCCATCTCGGGAATATCAGTGTAGTAATATACCAAATTAGAGAGCTAATGCTATAACATTTAGGAAATTTGATTGTTAGCCATGAATTGTCTTTTCGCAGGATACTTTGTAACCAAGGTAAAATGCATATAAATTTTTATGTTTATTATATATATATTTTTTGGACTTTTAATCTATTTAGCTAGTTTATTGGCAAGGAAGACCGGCCCAGATATAAATTGAATTAGGGCTTGCATCAATTGGAATGTCCAAATTTAGTTGCATTGGGGCTTACATCCATTGAAATACTCGAATTAAAATTAGATTTGGTTTGGGGATTACATCCATTGGAATGCCCGATTTGGCTAAAGTGTGGCTTACATCTATTAAAATGCTACATAATTTGAATTTTAGTTGTTTAGGCGATGTATATGGATGGATGGATGCATGGATGGATGGATGTAAAGAAAGGCAGAGGTAGATGTTTTAGATTCGACTTATGTTAAGAAAGACAGAGGTTGATCTTGGAAGACTTGGGCATATTGTATAAAAAAATGATCTTAATTTATTAGAATTAAATGAAATATGACACTAAATAGGACACAATGGAGAAAAAAGGATTCATGTAGCCGACCCCTTAGTGGCATAAAGGTTTGGTTGTTGTGGTATGATGTGGGGGTGATTTCACGTTCTACTTCTTGGTTGATGAGTTGATAAGTGATATGGTGGGAGGAGTTAAAATGTGCACAATTGCATGCAATCCTTATTTTATTATTTATTATTATTATTTTTTTTTACAAAGAGTAAGGGGGCTTGGTGATTTTCATGGGGTCTGTAGTGGGGAATAGATATCAAATAAGAAAATTATTTTATTTAACATACTTTATTATTTTATTATTAAAATTTTAATGCGAGATGTTGAAGTATATAGCTGCTATGAAATGAGAAGTTTCCATTGAAGTTATATAAAAATATATATTGATGTAAATACTTAATAAAATAATAAGAAATAAATATAAAAAATATATGCAGTTTAATACATAACCACACATTTTTATTGTTAGATCATTTAGTATTATTTGATTAAGATTAATCATTTAATTATTTTTAATAATTAATTTGATGGTTTTAATGAAAGTTGCTAAGAAAACTTTGACAATTTTCTGTAATTGAATGCAAACTTATTCAATTTTAAATCAACTTCAAAGTTTAATCTTTTCTTTAGCCATATATTATTTTAGTTTAGTTCAAAATAATTTGAATCACATCTATTATTATTGAGTATAGTACTAAGAAAATCCCCTGGTTATTTAAATTCAGTTTAGTCACAGGGTTTATAAAAAAAATAAATTAGTCCATAGGTTTTTTTAATATATGTTGGAATAGTCCAAGAGAGGACTATTTTAGCCCTTATTAATAAAGTTTGGATATTAAATTGGTACTTTTATAGATATTGGGACTAAGATGGACCCTTACAAAAAGTTCGGGACTAATTTAAAACTTTTATCTATTATTATTATTATTATTAGTTTTATTTTTATTGTTGGTATTATGATTGTAAATTCATTCTTGCTAAGTATGCAATATATCAAAGCTTAAACAAATCATCATTTTTTTATTTGATTAGTACTTATTTTATTTTATTTAAGAAATAGATTTATTTTTTTGTCAACATTGACCGAGTTTCTTGGCTGGTGGACCAATATTTTTAGTTTACCAACATTCTTTTTCAACTTCTATAATATGGGACTTGGGATTGTGGTAGAAGTATTATTAAAATAATGAGAGCATAGAGAAAAGAGCAGCTTCCTATCTATGTAGAGTCTGGAGTAGCATGAGAAGTATGGAGAGAGAGAGAGAGAGAGAGAGGCTTTCTAATGATTAGTATTGCTTTAAAAATTGTGAAAACCAACAATTTCCAATAGGGAAGGCCATAGGAAGGCATGGAGAAGGGTGGATGGGTGGGAGCTATTTTGGATTAGTGGTAAAAGATTGAATATGGGGAGAGGGTTTTTTGGAACTATGTAAACCTATGATGATTTTTGAGATAGAAAGTGTGCCTTGGAACGGCCAAAATTTGTGGTGATTTTGGAGCTGCAAGTGTTGTATGCGTCTGCATGCATTTGAGATAGAGATAGAGAAAGAGAGAGAGAGAGGTCTCATGAAACACTTAAGCTGTGATGAGTTTAGACTTTGTTGATTGCTTGATCTTTATTTTTTCACTGTTGTGGTTAATAAATATGATGAATAATTTGCATCCTTTAATAACATGGCAATCCTTGCCCATTACATTGCAAAATGTGACCAAGAGTCATGTCACATGTCCTAGTTTTTTTTTTTCAACGAAGATGTAATGATGTTTAGATGCCTTCTTCTAAGGCAACTGAATGGCTAAGGAATGTTATCATTTCTTTGAAGTTCCTAACAGTGCTTGTTAAGCTAGCAGAAAATGTGGCATTCTCATAAATTCTGTTACCATTTTTTCTGCGATTCATCGAATTTTATCTTTTGCCTTTTAAGTTAGCTTGATTACTTTTGTTCTTGTGAATGTTAATGTGAACTTACGTTGTTCTATTTATATTTTTTCAGATTTATTCATAAATTTGTATATGGTGTTTAAGAATTCATACTTCCTAAAAATGATGTGATATTGTCAATCACTTTTCTCATTGATTTAAGAAAAAAATGCTCTTGGACATTCTTGGACATCTTTATCCCCTGCTAGGTTTTTGAAGAGCTGCGGAGGGAACATTGGTATAAGCCTCAGGTGTCAATCTATGCTGATATAATCTCAGTCTTGGCAAAGAGTGGATTGCATGAGAAGGTTGAGCAAGCCTTTTCATATTTGAAGGCAGAATGTTTGGAATCGGATACTGAAGGGTTCAATTTGCTTATGAAGACTCTATTAGAGTATGGATTTACTCAAATGGTTATGGACTGCTTTCGCTTGATGAAGCTTTGGGAAAGTGAGCCTGATGAATTTACTTTTAGGATATTGATAAGTGGACTAGAGTCTAATGGAGATAAGGATAATGCTATTGCTGTAAGAGCTGAAGCAGAAAGACAACTTGGTGGGCCTTTGGAGTTTTTAGAAGAATAGCGTGATGTAGGTTTGAATTTTTATATAGACAAACCATAAAAAGCAAATGCATAGGAGCTCCAAAATTCAAATTGTTGTGGACTGAAAAGGATTGTATCTTTGAGAACAATGATTTTTTTTGCAATTATTTTTGTTTAATATCAAATTTATTCTAAATGTAATACACAGACTTTGTGCCCTAAATTTTTTTTGATTTGTTATTCTTGGTCAATATTCTTTTACTTAGTTCTTTTATTGGAAATAAAAATCCTAGTCACTAGCAACTACTGCATAGTTTACCTTATATTTAATTCTCTAAGAATAATTAATTTGAGTGCCCTTTGGGAGAGTTTATTTGCTGTTTGATGATTTAGGTAAGTATCTGTAGTGGTGCATTTTAGGGAGGATTTTCATGTTTTGCCATCTATCTTTCTATGTTGAACCAAGTATGGATGTTTGCACTCGTTCTTGTTAATAGATTTGTATAGCCATTTTCATTGAAGATTAGTAATATTGCCATGATGAGAATATATGCTCTTGTTATGTTTAGCCATGAATAAATAATGCCTTAAATTTATGAGTACAATTAATGCTGAGATCATGGTATCCTACTTGTTAATACCTGGTTTGCCATGTATCGAGGCATTAAGGCATATCATTCTCATTATTTAAATAATAGGTGAGTCATGTGGCTCTATTACTATTTTACAAAGTTTTTTTTAAGGTTTGGATGAAAATTTGTTGCCCGCGTATAGTGTTAAATAAGCATTAAGCAAGGGTTCCCACATTATAAGCGGATGTGGACTAAGAAATTAATAAGTGGGCCTAATATTAGAATAAGATCTCAGAATGTAGGTTATGGTTCACAGGATGATAAATATCTTTTGCATTAATAAAACTAAATGTGTTGGAGAAAATACTAATGAGATTGATAGTTTAGATTTTAAATTTTGGTATTCAGGCATGAGTCATAGTAGAAACGATGCAGGTGTAATTATAGATAATAATTCTAAAGTTAATGTAAAAATTAATAGAATTAGAGATATAATTATAATTCTAAAGATTGTTGTTGATACTAAAATTTTTATAGTTTTAAGTACTTATGTTCTTCAAGTAGGTTTAGATATAGATTCAAAAGAAAAATTTTGGAATGACTTAGACGAATCAATACAAATGATACCTCTAGAAGGAAGAATTTTTATTGGAGAAGATTCAAATGGATTTATTGGCCGAGTAGTAGAAGTTTTTTAGAAATATTCATAGTGGTTACGGTTTTGGAGTGACTAATGAAGATATAGCCATATTAGATTTTGCTTTAGCTTATGATTTTATTATTATTAATATTTTATTTAAGAAAATAAATGATCATATTATTACTTGTAAGAATGAATCTAATAAAACACAAATTGATTATTTTCTTATGAGAAAAAGAGATCGTCGAGAATGTAAAGATTGTAAGATTATTTCAAATGAAAATTTAATTACTCAATATTGATTATTGGTTCTAGATTTTAAGCTGAGGAGTTCGAAGATAACAAATATAATGTCATAGAATTAAATGTGAGCACCTAAAAGACAAATAAAATTATTTTTACGAGTAAACTTGAGATTTGAGATGTACATGAAGAAACTAATTCTATGTGTGATAAAGTAACAAATACTATTAAATAAGTGACAAAAATGTAATTGGATAACCAAAATGAAAAGTATTTATAAATAAAAATAGTTGGTGGTGGAATAATAATATGCAAGAAAACTAAAATATTGGAAATTATGTTATAAAAATTTAATTTAAATCTAAATGCTTAGAGAATTGGAAAAAAAAATATAAAGTTGCTTGTATGGAGCATAAGATATCACTTTGTGATGCTAAGAATTTTGCTTTTAGTGAGTTTTATAGATTAAATACTAAAGATGTTGAAAAATATATGTATAAATTAGCCAAACAAAGAGAAAAGAAAGGTCAAGATTTAATTCAAGTAAAGTGTATTAAAGATGGAAATCAGAAGTGTCTTTCTTAGAGGAAGATATTTAATATAGGTGGGTGAAATATTTTGATCAACTTTTCAATGAAGTTTTCGAAAATATGATCGATCATAGTGATCTTAATATCATTAATGATAATAAATTTTTTTTATTTTTACCAGCGCATTAGTGACAAAAAAAGTTGATGAGGCTTTAAAGAAAACAAAAAGCGGAAAGTCAGTAGAATCCGATGATAGCCCAATAGAAGTGTAAAAATACTTAGGAGATGTGAGAATTTCTTGGCTTACTAAAATTTTTAATTTTTTTTTAAAATGAAAAAAATATCTGAGTAATGGAGGAAAAGTATTTTTATCCCCATTTTTAAGAATAAAGGTGATGCACAGGAGCGTGCAAATTATAGAAGAATTAATTAATGTATCATATATTAAAATTATGTGAGAGAGTAATTGAACATATATTAAGACGTGATATAAAGTTTGCTCATAATCAGTTTGGATTTTTGTCAAACAAGTCTACTATGGAAAATATAGACAGAGTAAGGAGGATTTACATATGATTTTTATTGATTTAGAAAAAACTTATGATTACTTTCCAAAAGATGTTTTTTGGAGAGTTCTAGAAAAGAAATGTATTGATATGACCTATATTCAAGTCATTAAAAATGTGTATACTAAAGCTGTTACTTGTGTTCCAACAGGAGTAGGATTGACCGACTTTTTTCATTTTTTAGTTGGATTACATCAGGAATTGACTTTAAGTCCATATTTTTTTTGCCTTTGTTATGGATGCACTTACTCGACATGTACAATATGTACCTTGTGAATGCTTTGCGCTGATGATATCTTTCTTGTGGATAAGACTAGGGAAAGCCTTCAGGATAAATTTGAATTATGAAGGTCTACATTGATATCTAAAATTGAATACATGGAATGTACTTTCAGTCGTAGTAGATCAGTGACATGGAATGTATTTTTAGTCGTAGTAGATCAGTGACAAGGCTGTAACAATGGTGATCAAATCATTAAAAAGAGTGAACATTTTGGATATATTGGGTTTATTGTTCAAATTGATGGTGATATAGATGAGGATGTTTTTAGTAGAATTCATGTTGGATGGTTGAAGTGGAGGAATGCATCGGGTCTATTATGTGATAGAAAAGTACGACTTAGATTTAAAGAAAAATTTTATAAGATGGTGGTGATACCTTAGGTGGATGAGCGGCTTGACTCTCAACGACAAAATGCTAAATGATTGTATTCGTGGAAGGATTGGTGTAGCTCTAGTGGCAGAAAAGATTAGAGAGAGTCATCTTGGATTGTTTAATCACATTAAACATCGACCATCTGATGATCTTGTTAGGAGAGTTGATGTTTTGGATTCAAATTATGCTAAGAAAGGTAGAGGATGGCCTGAAAAGACTTTGCTATGTTGTATAAAAAATGATGTTAATTTATTAGAATTAAATGAAAATATGACACTCAATAGGTGGAAAAAAAGATCTATGTAGAAAAACCCACTTAGCGGGACAAAGACTTGTTGTTGTTGTTGTAGATGGAAATGTGTTGGTGATCCCAAATTGGAGATGAGAGTTATTGATGATCTTAGGTTGTACCACATTTGAAATGGCCCAAAGAGAACCTGTTAGTGTGAGAATTATGGAGGCTATACAGATTAAACTTTAAGGAGAGATGACTGAATGATAACACAAAATAAGAGATTGTACATTTACTTAAACTGAGAGATTCTCCCTTGAGTTGGCTTGCTCTTCCTTTGCTCTGTGTGCTCCAAAAATTCAACGACCGCTCCCCATGACAACTCTCTGCATTTATTTTTGTTTTTTTGTTTCGAGAGAACTTTGGATGGTCAGATTGTAGATAAGATACTATCCAGAGATTTCACTCTCATTTAGCAAGGACTTTTTTTATCTGAAGTTCGATGTTTCCTATAGTTGAAAGCTACTATGCTTAATTACTTCTCCCAATAACGGTAGAACACTTTCGATTAAGGCTGGTCATTAGGAATTGCGTATTCAACATATAATGGCAGCAAACTTAAAACTTTAAATTATAAAATTCACTACTTGAAGCTTAAAGTGGATGGTGGGGGAGTGGAGATGAAACCCGATCAAGATCACATGATTCCGTCATCCCGGGCCGTCATGGTCCTTGATCTACTTAGTAGAGGAGGTAGTCATCCCAACCTGTAAACCTAGGGTTGATTTTTGTCAAGGGCACAAATTTAAGTCGATCTTAGCTAACAGAAGGCTTTATACCAATCAATTGTACTCTTATGATTCATAAGTCAAATGGTAGAAAGCCGTTGTGGAACATACAAGTTGCTATCGTGACCTTAATATGATGATGTCATTTTGCGGCAGAACCATGCAAATAGAGGACTCGGGCCACGTACTTACTGTCATGCAATTGCTTTGATTGTAAATTTAGGGATACTTTTGTGAGTTGAAGTCAATCAGAAATTTGTCACTCTCAACTAATCGTTGCGGAGGGTGGATGATATTTTGCTTTAAGCTTTTAGTGATTAAATTTTGCTTGAATATTTGCTTGGTTACTTTAAAAAATCTTAATCTAAAAGATTTACCCATCCGATTGAAATCTTCAATCAACACGACCATCATCGGGTATTGACTATTTTATATTTAAAAGGGGCATTCTGTTTTGTCAGTTTAGATTTTTAGGATGTAAGTCCTGTCAACTTTTCTTTTTTATGAGGATGAATAGACTAGTGTGGTGATTTAGATATGTAAAGTCTTATTTCAGGATTTGGACATTTATTAGAGCTTACTGGACTCGTCAACTCCAGCTCTTACTAGGAGAATCTGATTAGTGGAGTGATTTGTATTTGTAAATTCTTGTATTATGATTTGAACATTTATTAGGTTTCACTAGACTTGTCAACTCTAGTCCTTGCTATGAGGAGGATCAGACTGGTGGGGTGAGACTTAAGACTCTATCCTATAGACTAGACGACCCGATTAGCCCGCCTAGCATTCTTGAACCTAGTATTTGAGCATTCAATACATTGGTTGTGGCACATGCGAGCGTTTAATTTTAATATGCTTGAGCTATTTTAGCTGGAGCATTTGGTGTCTTAAGGCAATTTATATGATTTTAAAACATGAGTTAAATGAAATAACTTGCTCATAAGCTTTCTGTTCGCTAGCAGACACGTTGTGAATTCGTTGGTGGGAAATTTCAAGTTTTAAGAAAACTCAATCTTTAAATTATGCTTCGCCCCTAGGAGTGGAAGTCCAAAAAAATTAACTTTAAATTGATTTTCAAACTTTAGGAGCCTAAGTTTGAAAAGCCTGGTTTCAAAATATTTTTTACGTCTTATGATCTTAAATTCAAAATCTAAATCTAAACATTTTAAGTCTTAATAGGAGTGGGTAAGAAGAAATGATTTGGCTAGGCTCGGTTCTTATATGTGACAATCTCATGCCATGTAACATCTTTTTACCTTGTGTTTTTTAGTAGCTTCATTAGGTTTTTAATATATTCTTTTTACGTGTTACTTGCAAAGTTTATTGATTGAAGTGAGGTTGATCTTTCATTCAAGATTGTGTATGCGCCTCAGTCTACTCAGTCCAGTCGGTCAAAACCTCTGTTGAGGTATGCTTTTTTCTTTTACCATCCGCTTCTTTATTTGGTATGATTTGTTGCACACATTAAACCAGATTGTTTTTACTTTTCACTCATGTTTAGACGTGATAGAGTGAAGCCCCGTGCACTCTCCATCCTATTATGAGGAGAGAATGTCCCTTTTTTTAGACCACAAAGGGGTCATTCAATCATGTATCATCTTGATTTGAATATTGATAGTATAAATCAACCCATATGCTGTGTCACAGATCTCTTAGGTCCTATTAACGCCCATTAATGGGCTGCCTATGTTGTGTCATACTAATGAAACCCACCGGCATTGATGAGGCTTTGGACATTAAGATATAGTTTTCTAAAACATATTTAGGATATTGAAAGTACAATGAAATGACCTGACGCTAAATCACATAAGACTTAAACACCATATTAAAACTCATAAAATTCAAATTCTTAAATAACTTATGGCTTAGTATTAGGTGTTCTCGACCACAACTCTCCTTAGTTAGCTTTAAATGCTTTAACTCATTCTTTTCATTAACCTAGTCTTAGATGTCCCTATACATTGGTAGGTGGTTTGCCTTGGATGGTGAAATCTGATTTGCATAATGACTTTTCGACACAACCCAAGCTTTCCTTTTAGATGATTCTAAGTGACTAGAGATTGTTCCGTAGTTTAGTTCTATCATCTATAGACTACCAGATAAGTAGTCGGTGGAGGCCTTCAACAAAGTTACGGTAGGGAAGAGGCGTCGGTGTAGGACGTTCATGTGAACAGTGGCGCGATAGAGAGGGTTTCGTGGCTTCGGTGCAAGAGAGCGCGACAGTGTCGGTCAACCTTTTTATTTTGAAAATATTGAAAATAATTTTGAAATCTAATTTAATATAATAAATATATAATTTGGGTTTTGAAAGTAGTATGTTTTAATTTTTGAAAAATAAGACCAAATAGATCTCATTAGTCCAATAATTTGCATAATCATGCCCGATACCGTGAATACTATACCCTCTCGAAAGAAAAGTGTATACCTCGGCGATAGGCTCAATCCTGCAAATTAAGAGATTTGTGACATCTGTTTGGTCTGCGAATCTTTCATGTGTGACCCACAAGTTTCCCTATCTAATATAAAGATTAAATAGGGTTTATTTTACTTGGGTTTCAAGTTCTATTTAAAGACGAACCCCTATAGTTAATTACATCCCAAATGACTGGGGTCATTTGAGAAAACTCTCGATAATGATCAGAGATAGTAGTCTTTAAGATTTCAAGGTTTAAGTTTTCACGGTAGGACGTGGAAAAACAAGTGGGAGTGACTCAAATAGGAACAATTATTTTCAGGAGTCCAAAGAAAGGAAAATGTAAAGGATGTCACAGGTCCTAAAGAGAAACCTCAGCGACTTCCCAAAATATCTTAATGTGTGGCTGAGTTTTGGAGACAATGCTATTTATGTATTTAATTCTGCAAAATTTATTATTTGGGACTTATATTTATATAATATTCGATTATGCAAATAACCCGCAAAGAGATGAATGTTTAAGTCGTAAGGAAGGACAACCTCGGAACCTAAGGTGAGTTAGGACTTACACTGCACAACATGATTGTACAAGAGCCAAAAAAAAGATGTGAGGATTTATTT
>NEWO01000097.1:35792-80582 GCA_003013225.1 Phalaenopsis aphrodite
TAAATTGCAATGATAAAACAACAACAAATAAAATGTACATGTGTACGTGACGTATCTGCTTATGCTATCTTTGTTGCATGTTTATCTCATAAAACATAATATAATTGGAGGGAATTTAAAAAAATTATAGAGAAAAAAAGAAAACAATAAGCAACAGAACAAGTCGTAACAATAGCTAGGAACTCCAAACAGGTGATCCTGCGGTTTCCTACAACTCTGAACTGCAACTAGTGAGCTAGTACGGTGATCCTACGACTCTGAACAACAGTTAAGAACTTCAAATAACACTTGTATGGCTTCCTACGAACCCAAACTATAATGGACAACACTTATGTGGCTTCTTATGAACCCTAACAACAGTGGACAACACTTATATGGCTTCCTAGAACACTTGGCAACGGCTAGAGCTTTAGGTAGTGGTCCTACAGCTTCCTTCGACTTCGGACATCGGCTAGGAACTTCGAACAGCAATCCTACGGCTTCCTGCGACTCCGGGCAGTAGTTATGACGCCTAAACGACACCCTACAGCTCTCCTACAACTCTCCCACACCTCAGTAATGGCCAACACCTCTGCAGGGATTAACAACTTCCAAACAACCACTTACAGTAATGGACAGCTTCCAAACGACCATTTACAACAAAGGACAGCTTCCAAACAGTTCTCACAGCAATTCTAAACCTCGAACAACACTTCTATAGTGATTAGCAGCTTCCAAACAGACAATTACAGAAAGATCAGCTTTCAATCAGCACTTCTACAGTTCTCAATGACTCCAAACAACAAGTTCGAAGTTCCAAACAACACCCTACAACTCTCCCACAGCTCTCACAGTAGCTTTCAAGTATTTTTTAGCAGTTTCCAGCCCTCTTAAAGCCACCAAACAGTAAAGAAAACATTCTAAAAAAAAAATCCCGAAATGACAACTTGAAAGTTCCTAATCCCTCTCCAAAACAGTAAATTACAGTACTCCAAACAGTGCCAATATTGAACAAGCACAGCCCCCCAAGAAATAAATAATCAGTTTTTAACAGTAAACATATGTGACCAAAAGCAACTCTTAAACGTTCCCTAAATTGGCAAATATAGGAAGCGAAGACAACAATTACAAACACCAATCCACCTTAACATCCTGTTAAAAATACCACCCTCAATTTTTCCATGAAAGCGTTCACAGACATACCCGACAACTCTCAAGTATTTGCATATATAGCCCTTACATATATAACATCCAGATTTTCATACGACAAAGGAAATAACTCCATTTCATGCATAGGGTCGGGTGATATGTGTGTAAGAATTGAAGTTTAGGTGTTGGATATGTAAATGCATATGAATTATGCAGCACCTATGTAAATTTCCCAATACTTTAAGGAGAAATCATCACAGCAAATTATGATCCAGATTTAAGCACCT
Source organism: Phalaenopsis aphrodite (assembly GCA_003013225.1). Lineage (NCBI taxonomy): Eukaryota > Viridiplantae > Streptophyta > Magnoliopsida > Asparagales > Orchidaceae > Phalaenopsis > Phalaenopsis aphrodite. The sequence continues at coordinate 37,208 of NEWO01000097.1, forward strand.
TCTGCAAAACTGACTTAAACTCAAGAAGTTCAGCCTCAAGTTCACTCAATAGATTCTCTAGTCTCTCCAAGTGAACATCTGATCACTTTTGTATGCATGCCCAATAATTACAAAGTAAACGGAGGTTATGAGCTAATCACAATCATCTTAGAATAGTTACCATGAATAATAAAATAGATTAACAATGTTGCAGGGAACAAAAGAAGCAAAAGAAACTATTGAAACCTGTTTTGAGGTGGCTAGAAATGGAAATCAGCTTTGAATTGTTTTGCTTAAGAAAAAGGAGAAGCTCCGCTCGTGGCTCAAAAGATCAGACAAGAACAAAAATTGAGGTCTTCGCTTTTGTGAGAATGCCGAACGCTGGTGCTTCAATTGAGAGTTGTTAGGATTTGCGAGTGGGAGAATCGAGAGAGAGGCTCTAGAGCTTCAGGTGTGGAAAGGAGAGGGGAGTGTCGCGCCTTGGTACGGGAGTTGAGCGAGGAGGTAGACAAGGGCTTCGGTTCCGGGGGAGGCGAGGGTTGCGGTTCACAGAGAGGAGCCGGAGGAGAGGTTGAGAGCATCAAGTGGTGTCGAGTAGAGGAAGAGGTGAGGGTGTTGGTTTGTAGAAAAGGAATGGGGGTCTTCGGTCGAGCGCGAGAGGGTCGAGCAGGTGAGTGGGAGAGTCGAATCGAGCCCAAAGGGGAGACGAGGGAGTCAAGCGGGGAGCAGGCTAACTTTCTGTTCGCAGAGGAGCGCGGGATCGAGAAAAGAAGGCGAGTGGGGATCTTCAGTCAAATGATAGAGGCGTAGTAGATGCTTCAATCGGGAGCTGCGATCGAGTCGCAGGGAGCAGCAGGTGAGGCGAGAGGGCTTCGAACTGCCGAAGGAAAAAAAAAGCAGGAGCGAGAGCTGGCGAGCGGGCTCGGTGCAGAGGCGAATGGGAGATTCGAATCGTGCGGAGCAGGGAATGATCGAATCGAGAAGAGGAAGAGAGAGTTCGTCGTACGCAAGCCGGAAGCCAGCGAGTGGGATCTCTGGAGAGCGGACAGCGAGCGAGGGCCGAGAGCTAGAGGAAGAAGGTAAACGTTCCTTTTAGAATGGAGCGGGGACGAATTAATCAAATGAGGCGTTTCTTGAAGCAATTGGCAAGGAATTAAAGGACTTCCATACGCAGAGGAGGTTGAATTGGAAAAAGTATCACCTGATTATATTCAATTCAGACAAACTTAAATAATTTATTTGAATTTTGAAATTTGAAATTCGAATTTAGGTGAGTTGGTGCCTAGCCCGTGCTCAGCCCGAGTTCAACCTGAATAGAACATGAATTGAACCCGAGTCGAACCTGGTTTGAGTCTGGGCCCGCGCCCCGCTAATAAAAAAAACGTGCACCGATTTGCATGTCGTTTGTGTTAGTGCATAACCATAGTGATATTAGTGTCATTTCTAATTAAGTTCGACGTTCCAGACGGGTCGGCGCGGTCCGTTTCGTTATCTGTGGTCTTCCAGACAATATCGCCTCGCGGTCGGGCCAAAAAAGTGTAAACTTCGTGCGTGGTGTAGCGAGTGCGTTGCTGAGTCACAGAGGGTTCACCTAAGGCTGTCTGATCCTGTATGAATTCATTTTCGGACCCTCTGCATGTTGGTCCTTAGCCCTTGCAACTAGAAATTGAGTGCTTGGGACCACTCGTGCGAGTTTTCACAAAAATGAGTAAAGAAGCGGTTTGAAGTTCTACGGAAGGTGGACTCCATTACTAGTCTGCTAAGAGGGTCAACAAAGAACTTCTAAGGCTAGATTTTGGGTTCTAGGATTAGGAAACTAAGAACTCAATAAAAATGAGGTCAACAGACATAGAGGAGATCGACTCATGGGTTGAGGAATTCGGTGACTCCTGTTTCCACAGGTGAGAAATTGCGACTTTGATGGTTCCAATGTTTTCATTGGGTGTGAATAGGGAAAAATGATGTCTTTGGATATACATAATTTCTTCTTTATTTTACACATGTTTTTGAATGAAAATGTACTTTAATGGAAGATATTTTTATGTTAATGATACATGTATAACAAATAGGAGCATTGGAACGAATTTGGACTGAATCAGAGTGAAACAGTACCAAATGGAGCAAAGGTGTTGATTGTGGTTTGGCGGCTAGGCGCTCATTTTTGGGCGCCACAGTGTTGCAATTGAACACCTTGGCGCCAGGTTCAGGGTGCTTAAGCGCCCAAAATTTTCAAGCAAACAGAGAGCACGACGCTTAGGTGCCGCAGACTAGGTGCTTAGGTGTTGCAATTTAGACAGTTACTTTCTGCACGACTTTGAAAGTTTTTTTACGGGTGCCTGATGGTTCAAACAGAGAGTTTCGACAAACTTAGGAGTAGGGAAAAAGTTCCAAGCCTTGGAATTCTCGGAAGAAGTTCCAAGCCTTGGAATTCTCCAAGGATAGTAGGTAGTAGAAATTCTTGTTCTAGAGGGATTTGAGAGGGAAATTTGTGAGAATCTGTAAGGGGTTTACGACAGCAGCTTGTGTAGCACTGTTGAAAATATAGTCCGGTGGAATTTACTTCTCTTTTCAGGGGGCTAATGCTAAGTAACGCGTGTAATCTTATTTGATTATTATTATAAACACTTTTTTGGTTAATTTGCTTGGATTGAATGAAGTTTTCTTTGGTTTCTATCTCGTGTAGTGAATAGATTTTTTATACTTTTCTCTTGTGATATATATGTTAGATTTGTAGGGTTGTAAATTCTTTGAATTGATCTGAATTTTCATGTGATGAGTATATCTTTAAACTTAATTTACTTGTTGTACTGTTCATATAACTTGTTAAAGTTCGTTGTGACCGATTAGGAGTCGAAAGAGCGGTGAAGAAACAACATAGAATATTCACATTGTGCGAATCACTACAAAAGATGAGTCATGAGACCATACAACTTAAAGAGATGTGTATCGATATAGTTTGAATGAGGAGTTTCACGGGTGACAGACGAAAAAAATTACCTAAATTTGATTCATACTCATTTATGCACTCGAAAGATGGTAAATGAGTCTTATGCTCCTGTTGTAATAACCACATTACAATTATTAGTATTAACCCCTACAATCTACCTAGGAAATCATAAGAGGACTATCTTTATCAATCTTGAATTTCACCTGTTTAATTGATCTAGGAAAGTTTAACTTTGGGGTAGAAATATACTTAGGAGGAGTTGTTAGAAAAATCATATTTAACGATCTTCCAAACTAGGGGCTGAAAGTAGGCTAGAATTCACTCTTAGGTTGTTATTACTACGAAGCCTCTGTCACTTTCCCTATAGGATCGACATTCCGAACTCAAGTAGAGCCCTATATTATGAAAGTGATACATGTACTTGCGTAGGAACCCTAACAATTAGCTGGAGATTGTAAGTTAAATTAAATTATCATTAAAGTGTTGGTAGTTGTTGGGGCCGTCAAGCTTTCTGGCTTTGTTGTCTGAGAAGGAAGTGTCGGTAAGAACTTAAGGATAATTTTAGTTGAATTTGTAAGACTTAGAATTGAAAATAGTAGTACTTAGTAATTTTAGTTACTGTGTGTATTTTTCAAAGAAAATTAAAAAAAATATTAAAAATATTTTTGAGTGTCTGATATCTCTCATATTATTTAAACATTTAGAATTGAATGCGTAGTTCAGGAGCTGCAGACCTTGAACCCTACGATTTAGAGCTAGAGAGATCTGTTAGGAGGATTAAAAAATAGAGAAGACTCCAAAAAAATGTTGTAGAAATGACAAATCATCCAGTTAATGAGGATTCAATCATTGATCATATTGTTAATAGACCTTTGAGGGATTATGCTAACCTTACAGTGGATAAAATTCATTTAAGTATACAGACCCCTGCCGAAACAACCAATATTTTTGAACTTAAGCCTGCAATAATTCAGATGATACAAAATAATAAATTTGGTGGATCTCCATCTGAAGACCCAAACTTACACTTAGCAAGTTTCTTAGAAATTTGTGTTACATTCACATTTGATGGTGTTTCTAATGATGCAGTTGGACTTAGAGTTTTTCCTTTTTCCTTGAGGGATAAAACTTAGATGTGACTCAATTCATTAGCACCGGGTTCAATCAGGACATGGGAGATCTAGCCGAGAAATTTCTAGCTTAGTTTTTTCCACTATCTAAAACCTGTAAGTTGTGGAATGATATCACTGCATTATGTCAACATGATGGGAAATCAGTTTATGAGGCCTGAGAATGATTTAAAGAACTTCTTACGAAGTGTCTACATCACACATTATCTGATTGGTTTATTATTCAAACATTTTATTACAGATAAGTTTGATCTTTAAGGCAATTATTGACGCTGCCGTCGGAGTTCTGCTTATGTTGAAACCATTTGAGGAAGCTTATTTTCTTATAAAAAAGATGACCACCAATAACTTTCAATGGTCATTCGAAAGAGGAACAAGATGGTAGCAAATCCTCATGAAGCTGATGACCACCAATAACTTTCAATGGCCATTCGAAAGAGGAAACCCCGAGAAGGTAGCGAATCTTCATGAAATTGATGTGCTGACTATTTTAGCTTCTCAAGTAACAACTATTACAGGAAAGTTAGACCATTATGGAATGAGTCAACCTTAAGGACCTCCATTCATTGAGGGAAAGTCATTTGGACAGTTGATTGATGCTAACTCTCTTGAAACTTTCCACGCGATAAACAATCACTTAAATAATATATATTCCAATTATTACAACTCAGACTGGAAGAATCATCCTAACCTTATTTATACCAACAATTATGGAGGAGGAAATAAACCGTGGGGAAATAATCAAGTTAATCCTAATGGTAATTGAAATAATCAAGGTAATTCTAACTTTAGACATTCTTTTCCTCTTGCATTTAACTCCAACCCACAATTTAAGAAGAATAAATTATCGTTAGAAGAGGTTGTTTTTCAAATGAGGAGTCAGCTGGAAAACTAAGGGGCTACAATTATGAATATAGAAAACCAATTGGGGCAAATTGCTAACTCAGTTAGCAATTGTCCTCACGAGATTCTTCCTAGCAACACCGAGATGAATCTTAAGGAGAAGAATAATGAGCAATTGAAAGCAATAGAAATAAGGAATGGAAGAGAATCGAAGGATATTGTTCAAAAGAACATTGAGTTGAGAAAAGAGAGAGAAAACCAAAAGACCTAGGGAAGAAATTCCTATGGAACCTGAAAAACCTTGGGAGAACTTGACCCAAAATTTAGGAGACCTTGAACTATCTTACATGGATCCATTTCTTATAACTTTGAAGGAAAACATTAATTTGCAAATATGAAAAATCATTGAGAGAACATTGGATTTAGAAAGAACCATCAGGAACAATAATCTGAATTGATCATCTACATGTCCTTAAGATGATTATTATAAAGTTGAGAATGATAAACTGCAAGAAAAATTGAAATTTGAGGATTTAGTAGAAATTCCAAGTTCGACAAAAGATTGGGTGATTGATCGGAGATTACTAAATTGGATATTTAATCCGTGAGGAATCTTTGTTCATCGGGCTGACGACGTTAAACTAAGCACTTCTTGGGAGATAACCCAAGGTAAATATGCTTTAGTTTGTATTTTACTTGTGACTGTCCGTAGTGCGTTGAGTCTATTCTTTGTGTGGATTGGATTGTTGGATGTTGATTGTGGAACTTAGAATTGTGCGTGGATTACTTGATTGTATGTTAGTAGATTTAGATTTGATATTTCTATGTGTTTAGTTTTCACTACTATCGTTGAGATACTGATGTATTTTCTTTTTACTAGTTGCACTGGACATTACTTGTCAATATTTGTAAATTTAAAATATTTCTAAACAAATGTTTTGGTGCTTTTAATTATTTCTATGTTGATACCTGCACTGTTAGTTAAGTCTTTCTTCTAGTTCAATTTTTCTTCTAGCATGTGTAGTTTAGATTTACTTTTTACTGCATATTGTTATATCCTGTGGAATACTTGTAAATGTTTCTGATAGTCTTATGTGGTAACATGTATTTCTGAGCTCTGGTTTTTTTTCCTGCTTTATTTTTCAGTACTTTTTGCTATACATGTTAAAAATCAAGTTGGGGAGGAGGGGAAATCTCTATAAAAACTAAATTTTATTTGTCCTCAGTAGATTACATATTAATTTAATTTCACTGCAAAACGATTTACGAAATATAGTATTATCTTCAGGGTATTATAATTTTTATTTTGGGGATGAAATAAAGATTTTGTTGAATCTTTTAATGAAAAAGATTATGCTAGAGTTAAACATGTAGTAGAAGACTGTGAAAATAATTTTACTATTTATAGTAAAAAAATTGTAATTTTGAAAACTTAAGGATTCTTAGATTTAGACTTTTAAAAGAATTAAGACAATTAAAACTTACTTTCAAACAAATATTACATTATTCAAGTAAAGAATAACGATAAATTTTTAACTTTAAAAGATGGATACTGAAATTCAAAACTATTTAAGGTCTATCCAGATATAGTGATATTCACAAAAAATAAGGATTAAAAAGATCTTGGAAAAAAAAAAGAAAAAATGAGGAGAAGCTTGAAGAGAAGTCTAATAAAAAATTAGTTTCACTTGAATCTTCTTAAAGACTCCTGAAATTGTTTTTATTTCGAAAAGTATTAATAAAAGTTTTACAAATAGAGTTCTTAAATTATAACTTTATAATTTCTAGGAATCCTGAGTTTAACAAATTACAATTAATTTTGAACTAGATAGATAATCATGATTCCTAAATTTAATACTAAATATTCTTATACTCTAGTCTGATAATGATTCACTAGAACTTCTAGGTTATACTACAACATTCCTGGAGCGAAATTGCAGGAAATCCTAAAGAAATCCACTATCTCAAATCATTATATTTAGTTTTTAAAGTTGTAGTGTTACTTGAGGACAAGTAACGTTTAAGTTTTGGGGAATTTGATATGATTTTGGATATACTTAATTTTTTTATTACATATATTTTTTTTAAAAAACTACACTTTAATAGAAGGTATTTTTATGTTTATGATGCAGGTATAACAAGTAGGAGTTTTGAAACAAATTTGAACTGACTCAGAGTGAAACAGAACCAAATGGAACAAAGGTGTTGATTGTGCTCTGTCACCTAGGCGCCCACTTTTGAGCGCCAAGGTGCTGTAAAGAATCAAGTGAAGACCCTCCCAGGGGAAGATATTTTCAAATTCCCTTGTCGTGCGTGAGATAGACGACACAGGAGAACAACGTCGTGCAAAGTAAGTTCTGCAAGAAAGAAGCAATTCAGGAAAGGTTTAATTTCACTGTGTGTGGTAGGGTAGGGAAATGGAGAAGATTGTTCGACTGTTTTGTGTCGTTAAACCTGCACGTGGGAGTGTGGCGGACATTCGAGAGAGACTTTCGAATGGAGGAACAGATGGAGAGACTTGTTAGAAGGAGAATGAGAGGGGAGAGGCGAATAGGAACTGACGAGTGAAGAGATGTGCAAATCAGCGCCTATGGGGAAAGTCTAGTTCATGCTTTTTAATTGAAGAAGCGAGAACTATTACTTTCCTTGAGTGGGGAACTTTACGGGATTAAAGGTAAGTAAATAAGTACTTAATTAATTAATAATTACTCAATTAATTAATTTAAATTTTCTTTTATTTTTTTCTTATTTCTTTTTATTTGATGGTCAAGATGCCCTTGCTTGGATCTTTTTCTTTTTGTGCTCCTTGCTTCGCTTGCATTCTCTTCCCTCTTCTTGTGTTAATAATACCTCCTTTAAAGTATCCAAATCCTCCTCGAAAAAATCCAAATTCTTCCTTCATCTTTGGCTCGACTAGACAGAGTTTAGAAAGTGTGTGCCCTAGAGAGGATAAAGAGAGAGACTGTAATGTGGTTTAATTTGGAGAGAGAGACGGCCAAAATTTATAATTAGTAGTCTTGGGTTTGGCTATGATTCAATAAAGTTTTATTGAATTTTTGAGTGATTTAATGGTTGAAATTCTAGGCGCAAACTAGTGTGGTAGTATTTTTGAAATCCAAATATGAAGAATAAACATGATAATTGATAAGAGCCATTCCATTATAATTTGCATGAGCCAAGTTATCAAATATGATAATCATCTTTGACAACCTCGTTCGATTATTTAGATAAAGCTTATTCTGATCAGATAAATCGTCAAATACATTTTTTCTTTTTTTCTTAAGTGACCATACCCTTGGATTTTTTGAGAAAAAATATTTGATTTAAGTTTGAAATACTTCAATCCCTTCTTTTGGATGTAGCTTTTAATTCTTCTCAAGTCAAGTTGGATATACACATAGGGTTCTCTTTTTTTTTTAAAACATGTTCCAATTTAGACCTATAAACTTTATGCGTAGAACTTTGGAAAATAATCTTAGAGCCTCACCACTATTATTAATTATAGTGGTGAGGCTCTAAGAAATATGGAGACTATAGAGATTGCACTTTTAGGAGAGTTGCTTGAATGATAAAACTAAAACCAATGATTGTAGGTTTTCCCAAATTAAGAGAATCTCCATTGAGTTGGTTTGTTCCTTTGCTCTTGCTTAGCTGTATTCCTTATACTTGCTGCTTCACAAGCCTCCTTTTTCTTCTTACCTTTATAATGCCTCCTTGAAAGCTTCTTCTTCCTTCTAGAATGCACCCAAGCCCTTCCTTCTTCATCTTGACCCAGCTAGATGGATTATTGGTTGTATGCGTGCCTTAGAGAGGGGAGTGTATGGTATGGTTTAATCTGGAGAGTACCTTGAAATGGCCAAAATTTGCAATTAGAGGTCTAGGAGGTCTAGGGTTTGGCCTTGATTCAGTGGAGTTGCATTGAATTTTTTAAGGGAAATTTTCATTAGCAGCACACAATTCTTATGTACTTGCATATCTCACACCTAATCTTTCATATTTACAAACATAGCACTTTGATGTTTTAAACCTATGCATGAAAAGCTGTATTTCACTTCTAATAGTTCTATTTTTTATGTGATATTAAAGATTTGAGCTGTGTGTGTAAATATGAAGTTTTGGTGTGAGATATGTAAATACATAAGAATTGTGTGCTATGTATTTAAATACCCCATTTTTTAAATAGTTGAATGCGTGAAATTTGTAGATGCAAACTAGTTTGTATAGAAAACCAAATACAAAGAACAAAGATGATACTTGATAAGAGTGATTCCCTTATCATGTGCATAAGCTAAGTTATTAGATATGATAATTGTCTTTATCTTGATAACCTTATTCACTTTTTTGGATAAAGTTTATCTTGATTTGGATTAACCAGTTAATTACAATTATCTCCTGTTCTTTTCCTCAACTGACCAACTCCCTTGGACTCCAGAGAGAAAATATTGGATTTAAAATCTAACCATTCAATTTCTCCTTCCTTTGGATGTAACCCTTCATGCAGCCTTTGCCATTTATGCTTCCTTAGTCGAGTTGGGTATGCAAATCACATTTAGAGATTTTTTTTTGAAGCTTGTTCCCGTTCAAACTTAATACCATATGTGCATTGTAGAATATAATTGAACAAATCACACAAATACAACTACAAGAGCACACAAGCTATCAAGAATATGGAGTTGAGATAATTTAAGTTGTGTATGATTGATATAACTTTTAGGATAGGATGGATAAGCTACTCGATCACAATAGTTAAAAAACATACATGTATATCAAACATCAATATAGACATGATATATGAGGGTGATTATGTGATAATATGTTAACAACAGATCATTCTGAACTATGGTATAATATTAAGGATTCATTCAACCAAACTTAGCATAAAGGCTTGTAACCATACAAATCTTCACGTTGTCATGAAGATAATTATCTTATTTGTCAATGATGAATAGTGTACTATAGCGGTAAAGTTTTATGGAGCCCTAATATTTATAGTAGCACTCTCTATTTCAATCATGAAATAAAATATTTGAAAAAAAAATGAATGAAAATGTATATATATATATATATAGATGAGTATGGATTTAATGAATTAAATTAGAAGACGATTATGTTAAAACTTATGGTGGATTGCAGTGAAAGGTTCATATGAGGCAACTTTTTTACAGCTTTATTGTGTAGATTGTTTCTTGTAGGCTACTACTAAGCTACCTTTCAAAATTTTATGAGCTCAGAAAAAATTCTTTAAAATTATATCTTCTAGAATGTGGTAGTTATTTGATTTTTGCAAAAGAAAGATTTATAATCGCTAGAATGGCTTTCAGAAAACCACTTTCCTCATAGTGGCTCTACAATTTTTTTCCAATTTTAGCCGTCTTGAACATACCTTAAATACTTCATGAATTTATGTTAGCCAATTACACCTCGTTTATGGATTCAATAGTGAATCTTATGAAGATTTTGTGATCGGCCTTCTGGATTTTGTATGACTTCGGTGAAAAATTTCCTATATTTTTATTTTTTACAGTATATTTTGTGGGTAAAGTAAATTAAATAATTTTTTATTATAAAAGGGAACTTTAGCTTGTGCAGGCCTCATTTTTATTTGATTCACAATTAAGTTTTCTTAAATAATATCTTGTTTGCATGTTAATTTCTAATCTACTTGTTTGTTAAGTTGGAGACCAAAGATTTTTGCAAGAGGCTTACTTCGTATACAACTAGAATGCTTGATTTGGTGACTTATTTCTACCTAATTTCCTTTTCTTTTCTTTTTTTCCTTTATTTTGCATGCATGGGTGAATGAATTTATTCATGTTTGATACAAAATGATTTTGCATCAATGCATGATTTTCAATTAATATTATTCTTCATCATGGCTTCAAATTTTTCTAAAATGTTAGTTTTTAATTATTGGTTTATGATCTACTTAATTTTCATCTTTGTTTCATTTACATTGAAAGTAATGATCATTTAAAATGCGGAGTGTGTGTGAATTGTTAATTTATTTGTATTTGTGTATCATTAGCAAAACTTGAACTCTTAAGATGTTTTACATAAGTAGTTGCCGATTTCATTTTGAAGTACACAGATTGTCTCAAAGTTAAACAATTAAGCTTGGATAGTCGATCTTAAGTTGAGGATATACTTATTCATTTTATAGTGGTTTGTAGCCATCCAACTAATGTGATTGTTCTAATATAGTAACTCTTTTTCAATTGTAGCTATATTAATTACTTATTGTAGCCATCCAACTAATATGACCTCTCTTAGTTTATTTTTTCTTCTTCTTTTTTTGTTCTTGGATCTGGCATTTCCGCCCCTCCTTACTTCATTCATCTTCTTGTCCTTTTTACCATGATGTCACTTTCTTGAAAGTTTCTCCCTCCTAGAATGCACTAGAATTCTTTCTACTTTTTTAGCTCATAAGTAGGGTTTCTTAGAAAAAAAAAATGATAGAGAGATTGATAGTGACAGACACAGAGTTGTGTGGCTCAGTTTGGAGAGAGAGTGCCTTGGCTTAGCCAAGTACTGCAAAAATGGGCTGAGAGCCTGAGAGTTTGGTTAACTTGAGAGGGGGGAGAGGATGAGACTTTCATTGATTTCATGAATTGATTTAATGCTTGAAACTCAAGATACAAACTACTATTTATAGCAAATCAATTAAAAAAGATAACCATGATAATTAATAAAAGCCATTCCTTTATCATGAGCATGAAGTAAGTTAACAGATAGGATCCTCTTTTTTATCCTGATCACTTCACTTATTTTGACAAAGACCTATCTGGATAAATTCTACTCAAGTGTATTTCCCTCTCCTTTCTTGAAATGGCGAGTCCTTGGATTGTGACTCCTAAATCTTGGAATTAATTTCAAGCTCCTTAAATTTCTCAATTTTTAGATAGCTCCTTTTATAGTGTTCTTGTAGCCTTATACGGTTCATGCACCTAATCTGGCAGTTGGGCCTTACCATTATACATTATGGCTTTAGGTGTAACTTTCAACATGAATTTGAGCTTGAGTTTGGGTCTTATATGGTTGAGTTTGCTAGCCCAAATCTTGATCCACCCATGTGGTTTGGCTACTTTGTTGGCTAAACCCAAATTGCTTTGAAGAGCCTTTTGGAGTTCTTGGAGGTTTCTTTTTTACATTTATTTACAAGTCATTCAAAAGCATTTTATTATATGTAATTTTTCCATATTGTGCTTTGAATATTATCAAAACTTCATGCCATGCATTCAAAACGTGGGGTGAGCTATTTTTTCCCCATTTTCCATCCAAATGCGTAGGTATGAAGTATCTCCAATGAAAATTGTGACTTTAAAACTCCCAACTCGAAATATGTAGGATAAAATTAATGATGATGAAGGCAATAGTATTCTGGACCTTGAAGCACTTTATAGAACACACTTCCTTTTCCTCTTGTATACCTTGCAAGTTACAAAAGATGGATTACTGACAGTAGTAGATTGAAAGCTGATTCTTGTTGTACAAAAGACTTCATTGTTGTCCCATTCACAAAAAATAAAATGAAAATAAAAACACCGACACAACCGAGTTTATGGTGAATTAGAGAGGTGCTGCATTCTTAGAAGAAGATGAAGTTGTTTATCATTAGGCTTGCACTAGCGTAGGCATTTAGTATTTCGTTATGTGGAGACCAGAACTCTGCTCTCAGACCAATTCTCCTCACAGCTTTGAGGATTTTGTTCCTGTTTGCATATCCTGTCACAACCACCTTTTGAATGCTACCATCCACCTCAACCTTCTCAATTCCTGTGAGTTATACAATTAATATCGGACCAGAAATAGAAGGTTCTAGAAGCTTAAATAGTTTGAGAGTAGACTTAATTTTACCTTTTAATTTGGATAGGCATCTCCTTAGTCTCTTCTCATGTATAGCTACCATCTCAACCTTCAGTTCAATGCTCTGCAATCCAAGTTCTTATAAATCCGTTATATGAAAAGAATGATGTTTTGTCTCAGAGATGAATAATATTTAGATGATCATTTGTTCAGAGACTGCATTCTGTAAATTAATCCTTTGATTTGTGACTGTAGGTGATGAACAATTGGGCAAACTATCTTGTGTGTGTTTGTGCGCATGCGCTTCTTTTTAAATTTTAAATCAATTTGGTTGAACTGATTATTAAGAAAATTGGGTTTGATACCATTTGGATTTAATATAGCCCTGTGTTTTGGTGAAATCTGTTTTGCAGCAGAAGGGAAAGAGAGAGCTTCGGCAAGTATTGTAGCAGAGTAGGGGGTCCTAAGTTAAGGGAGGAATTGGAGAAATCAAAATAATGATTTGATTGATACTAAACCCAAAGGATTTGGTAGCTACAATCTATTCGAATCTGATAATAAATAGCCCAACTTGGCCTTTGTTACGAATCTGGAATAGACTTGTGGAAATCTAATGATCCTGTTAATCAATTTCATACACATATATTTTGGACATCTGCTAAACTATTTGTCCATAGGAAGGAAAAACGGATTGAACTTAATCACATAGAAGTAGTGCAAAAAAATTTACATAAAACAATTAAACTCCTTGTATCACTTAAAAATACATTCTAAATCCTAAACTAATAACCATTAATCAAATCCAGCCTTGGACAAAAGCATATATTACCTCCATGCGAAGCCAAACTCCTGAATCGGTTTGCTGAAGTTGTGATGACCTGACAAGAAAAAAATGGCATGAAACTATAGCCGATATCTTCACATCTATATTTATATAGAGAAAGGGAGAAGAAAAAGAGATTCTGGTGAAGCAAATTGGGTTTAAGAATCCTGTTGGAGTAGAAATAAGGAGGGGATTTCTTTGTTGCTTTAGCTAAAGGAGGACAAGGTGGCAAGCGGGACCATAAACCAAAGGAACGCCTTGATCGAGGTGTTATGCTTTGGAGAACCTCAAGGTTTAGCGCTTTGTCCTCATGCAAAGCAAGTAAAATCAATGGTGGTGATGGGGTTTCAGAGCACGTTTTTGGCCGTAGGTTGGATTTTGTGATCTTTGATGGTTAGGAATGTGCCAATGCTGCCTGCTTATATTTACTTTTTTTAATAGAAATATTTGGTGTCAAGGCTCATAATCTTATGTATTTGCATATAAAGTTTAATATTTTTTATTTACATGCAGAGCACTCAAATCCTTAACATCACATAAAACATAGCACTATTATTTACTTCTTCAAAGTAAAATACATCCTCTTATGCATAAGTTCATGACATCAGAGTGTTAGAAATGTAAATATCAATGTTAAAAGTTGTTAAATATGTAAAATTGCAACTACCTAACAATGGTGTGGTATGTATGTAAACTTGCCTAAAAAGTAAGATTCATACTATTATTATAAGTAAAAGAGAAAAAAAGAAAAAAAAAAGGGTATAAAGATAAAAGAGAGCTTGGGTTAGGAGGATTACCCTGATTACAACTAAGACGACCATGATTGAAGTTTGGTGTTTTCTTAGGGCATATTTAACCGTCATCTTCTCTCTTTTCCATCCATGCAAAAAAATAAAATGAATGGGTAGGGTCGTACTCTGGCTTGAAGGAGACTTAAGCTTTGCAGATAAGAGTAATGCTTTTTAGACCATTCCATTCAACACAACTTAATCTTACATGCTTTAATTAAAAAGAATCATATTAAGTGTATGACCTTTTTTATTCACATCATTTGTGCATGCAAAAGATGCTTCACACATCATTTCTTAAGCATTATTTATATAGAAAAATATCTAGGATACCTGCTACGTTAAATATTACGTTTATGATGATAAATTAAAAAAAAAATGAATGTTTTCTTTGACAAAAAAAAAAGGTATCTGTTATATATCTAAAGTGAATGTTGAAGTTGAATGATATTTATTTATTTAATAATTATATCTAATGCTTATTATCTTATAAAATAAAAAAGAGTATAAAATACTTTATATTGATTTAGTTTTGTTAGAAGTTTTGTTTTGACTAAAATTTAGGAAGATTATGAGGCTAAGCGGTGGCGGTCATGTCATACATAAATTCATGAAGGTAAGCCCGCCCATAACTAGGAGAAATTGATGGGGATTTGATAGCAGCTTTAAGATGAGGATTACACGTAAAATTCTTCTTCTCGTTTGCTGGTCAATGATGATCAATTTTTGTCAAGAGTTTATAGCTCTGTTGGTGTCTCTGTAGAATATAGATGCTTCATTACTCGGCCCCTCCTCTCGATGGTTCCACTATGTGATGAAGCGGATAAGGACATGCTTTAAAGATTTTCAAGTGCTATGCGTGTGATTATATGATGTCATGGTTGTAAATTACACATCAATCTGATAAGTATACATTTCGCTCAAATATTATATGATTCTTTGTCTATATATCTAGAAAAATTTGCATGAATACCTTATATAGAGCTGCATACATTCTCCAATCACAGTCATTTGTTTTCTATTTTTTTTTTTAATTAATAAAAATGAGACTCAGTATCATACAGGTCTTGTTTGGATGAGTTTTGATGTATGGTTGTGATCGATGAGCGCACGCAACTCTGCGTACCCTCTTTGTTTTAATTATATATATATATATATATCAATTCCACACGAGAATTGTTAAATTCTAAATCTCTTTTCACATACTCCCCTTGAAATCACTCACGTCACTCTCACATAATGATTGGGTACGCGGGGGCCTCCTTTGATGGAATACAAGTATTTTAATGCATACGAAGCGCCACATTAACACGAAAGCGTTGTAACTTACGTATGTCGATTTGGGCGCCGGGTTTCTTCATTGGAGCGCTGGGTTTTTTTCCGCTCGTTCTGTCTCTATTGGCGTAAGGGTGCAAGAGGCGAGAGCCAAGTTTTTTGATAGGGGCAATGCCGACATCAAATTCAGGCACAAAAAAAGCTCGTTTTTGGGAGACGCCCTACACATCCCTGCCTTATTCTAATAGTTAGTAGTGCAGCAATCACATAACCTCATACGTTATCTTCACGGATAACCTCATAAACTCGTAGCTAGATGTTGCTTACTCGCAATGGGGAATTATCAACCATTGGCTTTGTTTAACCTGATTTGCCAGAAGGTGGTGTTCCGCATCAATGGCTGCTATTCTTGTTAGAGCTATCTGAGCACGTGGTGTTTGACGTCAATGGCATGGGGGAAGAAGACGTCGAAGCAATGTCGACAGCGTTAACTAAGTGGTATCTGTTGCGTACTTGTGTTCCTATATTTTAAAAATAAAATAAAAATGAAATAAGTTGGGACGTTTATCATGGGAAAAAATAAAAGGAAAAGTCATGGATGTCCTCAATTTGATAGATGTGAAGAAAAAGTATTAGGTAAGTCCAATAGTGGAGCGTCATGTGTCTAAGTGGATTTCACAAAATTTAATACTAATCAATCCTAGTGTATTGTGGTGGACCCACTTAACACATGACGTCGCACCGTTGGACTCCGGACGCAAATTACGTCCGGAGTCTGGATGTAATTTTAGCGTGATGTGAAGGGACTTCCTCCCGTGTCCATGTGCGGTGCCAAATCCATCTCCATCACATCAAATCCCAAGTTCACAAGAACTGTTTTTGAAAGATTTACATGCTGCTGAATTCTCATATATTTACATATTCAACACATTTAAATTTTATGTGTGTGTGTGCGCTTAAATATGTAGCATATTGATTGAAAACAAAATAAAAAATTTTAAAAAATCAGTTAGAATGATTATCCATCAATAGTAGTAGTAATAATAATAATAATAATAAAATTTTCCCCTTTTAAATTTTTGTGATTTGTAAGTGTCAAAATTATGGCAAATGTTTTGGGGGTCATTGCTTATTAAATTTTTATTTAAGATTGTCTTTAAAATTATTAAAAATATATAATTTAATTTTAAATTAACTTTCTATATTTTTTTTGCTTTTAATCAAATTGATTATTTTGACCTAAATTTTTTGTTTAATTTCAATATGATTGTTCTCCTTGTGCAGGACATCATTTTTTTTTCCGGAAACAAGTAAAGAAAAGAAAAAAAAAATTATAAACATTCGACAGCCAAAAAATTTCTCTGCATTTTATTTTTCGGTCAATGCAATTTCAGAAGCATCAAATTTTTTCGTCCAAACTGATTTATTGACCATCTAGCAGGATAGTTCAAAGCACCACCAATTACTCCCAAAAAATAAAAAAAAAAATTTAAATTATACATGAAAATAGATGTGTATGCATTTTAAGTGAAACATTGTTCATATTTTTATAAAATCAAACATACATTATAAGTGCAGTTTTTTTTTTAAGTCAAAATCGACATAATAAAGTCACAGCATTTTGAAGATCTGTCGCTCGATAGTCCCATCCCCGAGTGAGCGAAAGGAGAGATTTTCTCCAAAGTAGAGGTGTAAATAAATTGAGTTAAGTCAATCGAATCATTCTTGACTTGAGCTTGACTAATTAATTATATTCAAGCTATTCTATGAATTTTGTGAGCTTGTTAACTTGTTAGAAAAAAATTTAATCTAATCTTATCATTCAATGACAAATAAAATGAATATTTAAGAGATAGTAAATAAGAAATTATTTGATATAAAATTTTAAGTAAAAATTTTAAAATATTTTTAATAATTTAAAACAAAATTCTTCAATTTTAATATGATTTAAATATATTTTTATTAATTATTTAAATAAAAAACCAACTCACGAGCTAATGAGTTGTCTCGGCACTGGCTTAAGCTTAGCTTGTAGCTCATCAAGCTTGGTTCACGAGCCACTTATTTAGTCAAGCCCGAACTGGCACATGAGCCAGCTTGGCTCACTTACACCTCACCACTCCAAAGCCATAAATTTATTCACATTTTAGGAGATATCAAAGTCCATTTCCAAAAATTATAAAAATTTGCACGTAACATTTCTTTTTCACAAATTTATAATAAAACAAATACACCCACACAACAGGATCATATATTATTTGACAACTTGAGACAAAACATCTAAACTCTTTCAACACAAGCAACCAAGACAAATTTTAAAGATGAGCATTGTTGGAATTCAAGGAACAAGATTCCTTTCAAGGCTTATCTTTGGAAACATTCAAAATAAAAAAAAAATCATTACAATAGCAATCACCTCCATATAGAATAAGAAAATCATGCAACCAAACAAAATACAAATTAATAATCACTTAAAGTAAACTGAAAAAAAAAAAAATCCTCACTAAACCCAAAAATATGTATGTTATATTCACACTTCTTCACAACTGATCCACTAAAACTCAACTTCATTGGAAAATTGGTGTCACCAAACCTTATGGCTAATTGTAAAAAATCAATTCGTTACAAACCAAGAATTAAGTAGAAGAAAAGAGAAGAATGTCTACTAGCATCGGTCACCTTGGGCCACTGACCTCTCCCTGGCTGGTAGAAGGCTGTCCCATGGAACTAGAGAAATTGTGCTGTCGGAGTGACTTCGAGATCCCTTGATTCGAATATCATCAAACTCGTCATCACTTTCGATACTGCATTCCATGGCTGAAATTTGCTCAAACATGCTGTGATCGATTGTGCCGTCGCGGAATACATAGATGCCGTCATCATCAATTTCACATCCCTTCATTGGACGGTAGGCCTTCTCGAAAACCCGATCTTGGAGGCGGGTGAGAGGCATAGCCCTAAGATGATAATGAGCACAAGTTGAGGAAAGAGCTCATTAATAAAATTCATGTGGAAGTAAATTCTGAACCCACTCAAACTACAGAAAAGAAATAAAGTTTCTGACTTCTAAATTTTGCTCGATTATGATTGACAGAACATTAATATATTTGATCCATAAATTATGTGGTGTACCCTTTGTCCCAATAGAATCATTGGTTTATCGACCTTTGTTTTAGTTTGGATAGAGGCAAGCTAAACATTCATATTGACTTGTCCCTGCATATCATATGATAGTTACAAAAAACAAGCATGCAACACCTTTCATTGTGATCAATCAGATGTGAAATATCAGGTCTGTTGGAGCGAATTGGCACTAATTTATAACACTTTTCATGTCCAACTTGATCAACTATGGTTTTGGATGGGCTGTAATTTTACTTTTTACATTTACAGCACCCAAACTTTCATATCACATCAAAAGAACCATAATTTAAATTTTTAAAAAGTGAAATACACCTTTTCAAGCACAGGTAAGATGTTATGTATGACAATAGCAAAGTATAGATATTAGATATGAGAATACATAGGAATAGAGTCGTATGTATGTACATCTTCCAAAAAAATACAGAAAATTAGTTTCGTGTCAATTTTAATAGCGAAAAATACCTTTAGAGCTACACATAAATCCAAAATTTTCATCAATAAGCACATTCCTAATTGAGGGAACTCATAATCAAGTCTTTCAGTATCTCTACATAGCAACACATGAAAGCTCTTCAAAAGTAAACCACCTTGAAACAATTCAAGCAATCGAGCTAAAAATTCTTCTAAACTCACATTTGCTTTTATACACTGCCTCGATCTAATCAATCAAAATATTTTTATTCTGTTTTTTTCAGAATTGCTTCTTGATTTACAAATCAGGATAGACCCTACAACAAAGTAAAAAAAAAAAGAGCACAAAAATATTACAAGCATAAAGATGTGAATTTTACTCAAAGAATAAATATCACTCAGATCTTGGACTAATTTTTTATTTAGATTGAGCTAAATAGCAAGCCAGATTCAAATAGAATTAAGTTTGAACTGAGTTGAGCCTGAATTAAATCAAGAGTGCTCTAAATGTTTAATACTTCTATGCCGGTATTCATATTTATATCTATGCATTTATACTCATGCACCTACACATGATGGGTGTACATATATAAATTGAACCAAAAGTTACAAAGGGAATTTAAACACGTAGCACTCAATTCTTATGCATTTACATATCTAACGCCTATACTTTGCTTTTTTACATTTAGACCGCCGAAAGGTTTCATATCACATAAATACCACTATTTTAACTTAAAAAAAATGAAACACACCTTTTCATGAATAGCTAAGGTGGCATCTATGTAAAAATTGAAGTTTAGGTGTTAGATATGTAAATACATAAGAATTGAGTGTTATGTATGAAAATCTTCCTTATATCTTTCTTGGATTGATAAAACACCTAAACTTTGCTTCTTTTTTTTTACATTTATCCCACCAAATGTTTCATATCACATAAAAAATACCATTATTTTAACTTTTAAAAAATGAAATACACCTTTCATATATAGGTAAAGTGGCATATATGTAAAAATTGAAATTTAGGTGTTACATATGTAAATACATAAGAATTGAGTAGTATGTATGAAAATCTTCCTTATATTTTTCTTGGATGGATAAAATTAGATTGAAAGTGAACAGATATTTGACTTATATGCAGCTAGAGTCAAAATTAATGAGTAAATCCTAGCTCAAATCAACAATAACGAGTCAATATCGCCTCAATTTAAGATTAAATCCCGCAAAGCCAATAGCTAGACCTAGATTTGCTTGAGATAGAAGATAAAATGGTTGAAAAAATCTCGAGCAAAAGTCAGATTGAGTTAACAATATATATAACTCACAATCCTGGATCGAGTTCTCAATGTATAACTCACAATCATAAACTAAACTCCATAAATTCAATAACTTATTTTCAAAAAATAAATAAACATCTAATATTAATTATATGGTAGTTCTACATGCACCTACTAAGTACAACACAGTGTATACATAAGAACCTTATTTTAGCATCAAAATCAAATACACAAACAATCCTTCCCTTTTTTGGCTCAAAATTTCTTTTTATTCTTCATTGGTAGATTCTAAAAATAATCTCGTTCAAGATTGAAGTAATCAAATAATTCCTCCACACCTTCGAATGCAACCAATATCCTAAATTCTGTGATTCTTCAAAAACTTGCACACACATTCAGTCTCAGGCCCAACTTGTTACATTGAAGTAGGAAATTATACGTTGCAAAACAAAGGAATTCCATAGATTCATTATTAAATTGGATGTAATCAAAAATCAAAATTAATTTTCAACATCAAAATCCTCTTTAAATCCCATCAAATGTAATGTTTTGTTCCCACACATGCTACAAATATAAATAAAATCATCATTTTTTTATTTTTCAAGCACCCAAATGAGCCTAGTAAGACAATTCATCACCCATAAAAAAGATTCAAATATAAAACTTATGTTGATTTAATGAACAAGCATAAAAAAAAAAATTTTTGCATACATGGTACCTAATGTTTTAAAACATATTAACACTCTTAATTTTCCATATATATATCCCAATACCACATCAATCTACTCCATTTTATATCAACCATAATCTACTATGATTAGATAAATCATCATGCGCATGTAACAAGCGTTCATGGCTCCTTCGTACGTTCATAGCATTATTTGACTATGTGTGGTACAATGACCGCCCACCTTGGTTTCATCATGGCTCGATAACAGACCCGACATTAGCCGGACAACATTGATGACTTGCGACTATGACAAGCACCAAAGGGGGAAGAGGGACCGACACCATGTGAGGGTTAAATATACAGTGAATTTAATCAGAGTGACAATTTGTTAATTTAACAAATTTAAAAGATCAAAGCTTTCTCTAAAAATCCCAAAAATAAAATGCATGCACATTTATATATATATGAGAAGAACTTATTTATAAATTTATAAACATTTAAAACAAATAACTCAAGAAATATGCAGTCGGAAAAGAAGAAAAACAATTAGTCAAAAGTCATTTTGGACTACAGTAAGAGTCCTGCGGTCCGACAGTGTGGAAAAGGTGTTTTACACAAAGAAAAAAAAAAAGCTGTGTTTTTCAAAGTTTTATATTTGAGCACATTATTAAGAAAAAAAATTCAATTAAAAGCAGTTATAAGAATTTCTACAAATATTTATTAAATCATTATTGAAAAGAAGTTTTTTTTAGATTTTTTGCGATTAGAACATATATAAATTTTTCAATAAAAAAAGGATATTTCTCGTAAAAAATAGGAAAAATAACTTCATGAAATTGTTCTTGAACGCAAAGCACGTTGTTTGGAAAAATAAAATAAAATAAAAATCCATAGGTATCTGATTAAAACTCAAAAAAAAAAAAAAAAGCTTCACAAAATTGTGACCAGCTATCTGATTATTCAAAAGCTGGCCCAAACGGACCAATTTTCTTAGGGAACAGGACGCGGTTACACCCCCGCCGCCCGAATAGAAGCGAAAAGTATGCAATTGGCAGATCTGCTTTTAAAATAATCCGGTAATAATCTACTGCAGCCAGAAGCATAAGCTGCCAAAACGAAATTTATCTAAACAAGCCAGGTGAGTTTTCAAAACACCACCGCACCAAAAAAATTGCCCCAACGGGAAAGTTGGGCATTCCTAAATCATTCGGCATTCCTGTAATTAACCCAAAAGCTATGACCTTTTTCCAGCTCATTCAACAACAGGGACCGATACGGTTTGAAATAAATGGCACCCTCCGTAAATACAACCAATGACAGTGTCAATTTCCCCAAAATCCAACAGCCTGCCAGCCGTCCATGATCAAACAAAAAAAAAAAAAAAGAGGCGGAGAAGAAAAAAAAGAGGAACAATTTGCATTGAAATCAAGAAACTAACCTCACATGAAAGAGATTATGAACCTCAGCAGGCGAGATATATTGCTCGAGAGCGCATAGGAAAGCCTTATACGAAAGGAGGTGAAGCCCGTCGATCCTCGGAAACGGAAGCCTCGGCCGCGGCTTCGAGACCCCGCAAAACACCGCCGGAGATATAGAAGATGGCGGCGAAGGACCGAAACAGTACTCCTTCCACTGCAACGCGGCTGTGGGTTGCTGCTCTTTCGAGAGGGAAACAAAGCCGATGGAAGCCATGATGGGCTCCAGATCATCGTGGGTAATGATGGGGCGGAAGGTCGGCGTGTGCCACAGCGCCAGCTTCTTCGCCACGTCTTGCATCGCGATCTTCATGATGAGGCCGACGATGAGGAGTCGACGGAGATAGGGCTAGGGTTTATTGTTGGTGGTTCCGGGGATAGGGTTTCGGGGTTTAGGGTTATGGGGTTTGGGTAATGACTCGTGATGTGGATTCTGGTGTTTTCTCTCTCGAGGATTTGAGGGAAGGATGGAAGGGGAATAGAATAAGGAGGGAAACGCTCCGGGATTTGGGAATATAATGACGAAGATGGCCCTCTTTGGCCTCAGAACTCCTTTATTTTTAGCTGGTTATTTGGGGCGTATCTTTTACTTGAATTTTGAAATTGCAAGGCCGATTCTAGAAACTTGTGTTTGGAATTTGGGTAAAAAATTCCTTTTTTTATTTATTAAAATATAAAGTATTATATTTTAATATGTAGAATTGTTGTTTTTTAAAAATAAATTTTTTAGACAACATTTTGGCTATTTTTATTAAAATCTCATGCACTCTTATCGTATGGCTTTTAAAATGACCATAAACTTGAAAGAGGCGCATATTTTGATCATAAATTTGTTGAAGATATAGTTTAAACAATCTCAAAATTGATTTATAAAATTTGTAGTTTTACAACAATGTTTGTTTTTCATTGGATGGATTTTCTAAGATGTATTGATTTAATTTTTAGTTTGTTTTATTAAAAAATTCGTGTGTTGAATCATGATTTGTCAGGAATAGAGCGTAAGAAAGAAAGAAAGAAAGAATAAAGAAACACAGAGTAAATAGAGTGCAAGACAAAACAGTTTCAAAGGAAAAAAAAGAACGTCTTTTCATTCATAAAATAACCACTAATTATAATCATAAAAAATATTGGGTAAAACTATACTTTTATCCCGACTTTAATGAGGAGTTACAAGTTATTTTTTTCATTATGTTGTCCTTATTTAATTAGGGGCATTACAAATCAGTTCTACTCTCTTTGATGCATTTTCATAATTGGCGTCTTTCCAAATTTATAATTGATACTGACATCATTTCACATTCATAACTGACTTTTAACATTTTTTTTTTTGCATTAGTAATTGTTATTGACAACATTCTATGGGTCTATGTATTTCAATTGGTGGGCCTTTGGTCTGGTCGAATTAACTTATTTGTGTTGGTTTGTGTCGTATGAGTATTGATCGACCTTTGCTATAGGAAACCAAGTGTCTCACAAATGGCAATTGGTCGAACATGAGACGATCAGTTTGAATGTCTGTGGTTTGTGTGGTCCTTCAGTAGTAGGATAGTCTTTTAGCCAACCGGCCTTCCTTCGGTCTGCTGATGATCTTCAGCTGATCAACTTCAAAAGCCCTAAAATATTTTGTCATGTTGTTACATTTTCATTTTCAATTCTAGACTATCTGATTTTCTTGTGATTCATGATAATAAGTTTTCCACATGTATATGTGTTTTCCAATTCTCTTGCTCTTTGAAAGCTATGTTACGACAAGAATAAGAGAATCTTTATGATGGACACTTTCAATTATAATCTCAATGACTTGATAATTTAATAATTACTCCCTGTATTTCTGTGGTCATGTCCCTTTCAAGGAACTCCAAACGACACCATGTTTGGAGCGAAAGCTCAAAGTATGGATGTGCTCCTTATGGTTCTTGAAGAGTTGAGTACTCCGCCTTGTCCTACGAGTGGAACACTAAGGAAGAAATTAGTCGTGAAGAGGAAGAGGGAGGACTTTGAACTTGGTTCGCGTGACCAAGTGGCATTGTCAGAAATCCTGTTAATCATCGACAAAAGTATGTCTTGAGGGATAATAAAATATACAGGATGTCCTAGCAGTTGAGAAGCAGGCTCCACTGGTCAACATTGATGGTTTCGGGGCTGAGGGTGCTTCAGGACGATTGGTAACACTTATAGCGGTAATGGTGCAATTGCAGCCAGAGTTGTGAGTAGAAGATATTACTTTGGATGTAACATGCAAGGAGGAAACACCAATAACCTTTGCTCCATCAAGTATCAAAGTCACTCCGATTGAGGATTCTACGACAGAAAAATCTGAGCTGAATGGCGACAGTCGACACCTGATCGGTGACAACGGTAAACAAACGATAAATTTTTAGGCGCTTTCTGAGAGATAAGTAAAAGACGCCCAATGTCTTCATGGTTCTTCGAATGTAGGATGGATGAGGCAGCCGACTGCTTTTTTCAGATAGTTGATGATCTTGATGATGGAACAAAGTGGGAGTTGGTGACCCTTGTCAAGCGAATGGAAGGGGAAATCGCTCCGGTGAATGGTGAGATCATCGCTTTTCGAGGAGTCGACCGCCATGAATCAAATCCAAAACGACATCAATTGGGTAGATTGATTTAGTTTAGGGGGAGAACTTGCACTTAAGAGGCTACTTTAACGATGATATGTCTCAACTGAAGTGGTGAAAGACTTTTTTTATTAAGTGTTATGTTTCCAACTAATCTATTGTATTTTTTTTAATTTTTGGAAATAAAAAATTTTATTTTTCATCAAATCATACTTGATGTCAGGTGTGACCTTTTTTGGTGGGCTTTTCAAGGTGCCACGGTATTGAGGTGCTTCAAATTTCACCCCTAATCTCTATAATAGGTTTGGACGTGGAAGTCATGTTGTGCTGCTCCCTTCTCTTAGGGGTTTATCTCTTATCCTTTCACTTTCTTCCTTTGCAATGGCTCCTAATTCTCTCCCAAGATCTTCAAAATTATTCTTACGAGCAAATCATCTTGCTTAACTGTAGAGGACATGGTTAGGCTCAAGGTTGACTATGTTTTCAACTCCACCATGAAACTCCATGCAATGAGGGTGACGAATTGCTTCGGGAAGGACTTAGTGTTCTACCGAGACCAATTCCACTGTGGACTTTTTTTATTGCTTTGCACGGAGTTGTGAGCTATCTTCAACTGTTACGGGGTCATCCTCGCACAAATTTTTCCTAGCTCAATGATGGTCATAATGAACTATGTGGTTTTTTGTCACAAAGTAAAAATTTCTTAGTCGAATGATCTTTTCAGCTACATGTTTGCATTTAGGGTCAGGGGTCAACCAGGATGGTATAACCTAGTTTTTGACAAGTTACAAATTTCAATTAATGCGCCTTGGGAAAAAAAATAAAGAACTGAAAAAATGCATTTTCTACTCATATCATATTCGAGTTAGTGGGGAGTCGCAATGGTCTCCTCGGATGTGACGGAGGACAAGGTTAAGACCTTGTCGAGACATTTGGTCATCAAACTGCCAGGATCAAAGGCTAGTAGGTTTCAATACCCCGACATACAGTCACTCTGGGATCATTGATTTGGTTCTTCAACCGAAAAAATTCAATCGCATGACTAAGGAGCTGTGGGAGGCGTCAATCGTCAGAGAAGTTGAGTGGGAAAAAGCGGTCAAGGTGCAAGCTACTAGAAGTAAACCTCAGGCGAAGTTTGCTAAGTTGACGGTCGGGTTGGCCAGGGCCAATATACTAGAGGGATTGCAGTAATTGGTACATATACCATAGTTGCAGTGTTTATTGTTTCTACTTCTAATCCCTCTGTCATGATTCAATGAATTTTGATTGGAGAGATTACTAACATTGCTATAAAAGTTGATTTCTTAGATGCAGAGGTTTTGACTGTTAAAAATGTTAGGTATTCGAGTATCTCTAAAGGAACGCTCTCATCCCAACAACCTTCTTGGGATGAAATGATCCAACGAGGGGGAAAGGCAGAAGTTCTGGATAAGTTATGACCACAGATACACTCTCATTGACACAAACAAGGATTGGTTCTCAGCTTCTCTTAAGGTGAATCATATCTCTGAGTTGCTTACTGATGTAATGTGGTCCGACAAGTTTGACAAGACTTTGAAGTAACTCGATCGTCGTGAACTCGAGCAGCATTCCATCCACTTTCATTTGATCAGTAAAATCCCCCAAAAAATTAACAATGACAATTGACGTTTGATCAGAAGATTGCACAAGATCCAACCCAAAATGCTCAAGCTCTGACAAAAAGATTCCCTATCCATTTGCTACAGTATTTTTGTGGGTGGCATATGAATCAACCCAGCAACGAGTCTAGATGATTGCCCCCACAAAGACTGCATCAAGATCCGCTTAATACGTACCAAGGTGACCTATTCATGTAATTGATATATGGGTGGTTTAAGAATTGAATCGGCTGATAACTCGGCGAACTGGTCATTAATATTCTTAACTTACCATTTGATCAATCCTCATTGTTGAACACTCACCACAATGTAAAATATTCAATACGAGATTACAAAAAGAAAAATAATATATATAGTAAAGATAAAGTACAAAAGCAAAGGTTTGAGCTAACAAAAAAATTTATTTCTCATTCATAATAAAAATGTGCCTTACAAATATTTTAACATCCTTTTCATAAGGATATCATTTGTCATTTCGATCGAGACATATCCTAACTGAAGCAATTTTCTATATAAGAACTCCTCTCCAAACCTAAACTAACTCAACTGATCTGACTTAACTTGAGCATGGAAAATTTGGGATTTCTCCCAAACATCTTTTAGCTCACGAGGAAAAGTCACCACCACCTTTGTCATCCTCTTTACCTTCTCCACATGAGTTGATCGCTCGCACATGTCCTATTCATGTTGTATTTCTACCGACCAATCAAAGGAGCTCTCAATTTCATCCAAACAAAGGGGGAAATGCCCAAGGGACATCCTGAGTTGGTCATCTACTTCCCCATATCCTTCAAGGAGGACGTGAAGGTGATTAACCCTGCCATCCTTGCTTGAGAGTCGCCCCCTTCAACTGGCACTTGGTTTGTTATCACTAGCACCCTGATTGGTTTCTCACTTACACCAATTAGAGCGGGAACAACATCTAGGATTGCAAAAGTTGATTCATCTGCACCAAGAAACATCATACAATAAAAAAGACTTCAGAAAAAGATCAAATCACACGAAAAGAACTGAAGTCTCTCTCACTCAGGAGTCGATTCCACTCAGCTGTCGTAATTCACGTAGCACCCTCACCAGAAAGCATCATTGAAATCACTTGAGTGACCGGGTCAATCGGGGGGCCTTGTGTTGCGGCAGAAGGTTAGATAGTCAGATCAAAGATTGAGTTGGCCAGTTGAAAACTTTCTAGCTAAGTGTTGAGGATAGAATCAGATAACACCACCTCATCTGATATTCAAAGTATAAATTTCTTCTTCTTCAAACATCTTTCTTTCACCCTTCCGTTTCTCGAAGGCGAAGTAAATCTGATTCTTGTTGGGAAAGTCACCGTAAGGATTCAACAAGTTATCCATTGCAACATATGGAAGCTGACTGACTCGAATGAGGAAAGACGTGGAAGCAAATTAGAAATGGGAAGGACCCCATCGCGTCCCATTTGTAAGAATCGAAAGCACACAAATTAAGGGAGTTCAATTATTGTATCATTAATTAAAATTGAATGAGATCTACTTTTATATTAAATTATTTTAATCTTATGGTAGCATCACTTTTAAGAAGTAAGAGAATCAAAAAATTAAAATATGTACATAAAAATGTGTTAGCACTGATATTAAAGAGATCCAATAGTTCAGAAGGGAAGAATACAATGAAGGTTGACCCACTGCCAGGAGATCGTGAGGCCTACTTGACTGACATACCGACCGAGTGAAGCTGTACGGGCCAAGAATCAAGGACAAATCCAATCAAACCATGAGACAGACAAATATACAACTAGATGATTCACGCATGGGCCATTCAACCATAAATAAGATAACATTGCATCCGAGCCAACCACTATAGGAAAACCAACCAGATACGATAACTTACTCTCTAGTAGAGCTAATCTATGGGAAGATCCAGTTCCACAATATATCCAATCATGTCATAGACGCCCATAGACTCCTCACTATGTATCAAGGATTGACAGCCAAACCAGATTAGTCTATCAAATTATACCGACCAAGCTCATCCGACCGAGCTGATCCCGTCGACCCGAAGCTAACTAAGTTTAGTTGGTCGAGCCAGAAAACAACCAGATGATAAGCCCAAACATGTAAAATACCATAAATACTCTACTAAGGACCCATTACAAACATGGGTAAAAAAGTAATATCTTCATTGTACCTTTTTTTTATAAATATGGAGACTATTTTATGAATAAGACACGACTGAGTACTATTCATGCTCTCTCCCCTACTCTCTCCGTCTCTCTCTCATTATTTATACTTTATCCCTTAGGTGTGATTGACAATGAATCTGGTTTCAACATTTAACATTTATATATGTCATGAAGGCTATAAATACAAATGATTATAAAAGAGACGAACAAACCAAATGTATCATTGGTTAAAAATATTAAAAATAAACTAATTTATGAGCAATAGATTCAATATATATATATATATATATATATATATATATATATATAATAAAATAAATAAATAAAAGTGATTATTTATTGTTGGAATGAGGCTGATCATGAGTATGATTTGTTGCTGATCAATTCTGACCTGTCTCTCGTCGTTTAGAAATCATGCCATGTAGAAATTTAGCCAAAATTTTTGACAAAATAAAACATTTCATAATTATAAGAGAAGACTTCTAAACAAACGAAATTTCTGGGCCGTGTTTAGGTTTTGCTTCAATAGTAGTATTCCATCTCTTTATACTCTTCAGAAATTTACATACATACCACACAATTCTTATGTATTGACATATTTGACACCTAACATTTTAAATTTACATTTGTAACACTTGTTTTATAAGCCTAACTAGTTAAGTGTTACAAAACGTAAACCTGCGTCTATGCCTTGAGTATAGAAATACAGTGTTACAAGAGTGCAGACTTTGCTTTTAGCTTCATTCTCTTCACCACTCCCAACGTTGAGAATGTGATCTTATTTGTAGAGCTTTGGGAGGGATACTTTGGTAAATTTATCTAAAAAACCATAATATTCTATCAAACGATCTATATCGATTTCTTTAATACATAAATATTTCTTTTAGATATTAAGTATTTTATTAGTAACCTCGTAATTGAGCGAACTTGAGTTCATTAAATTTCACTCATCGAGATGCTTAATTCGGTTGTACGCATGTC
This sequence comes from Phalaenopsis aphrodite, assembly GCA_003013225.1. Lineage (NCBI taxonomy): Eukaryota > Viridiplantae > Streptophyta > Magnoliopsida > Asparagales > Orchidaceae > Phalaenopsis > Phalaenopsis aphrodite. The sequence continues at coordinate 67,128 of NEWO01000097.1, forward strand.
AGATTTTGAGATCATTTGACGTTTCAATTAATGTTTCAACACTTCTTCTAATAATACTTGAGAGACTTGATCTAAGCTCATTTGAGTTCGTATTGAACCGCTTTTATTGGGTTCGCTTTGTCGAGGTGTTTAGTTTAGTTATATAAATGTTGAAATCAGAGTTTAGATGATCTTTAATTTGAATTTGAAAGTTATCTAACATGCACCGAGATTCATGTCAGATCATTTAATTTTTTTAGAGACATATTAATTGTCACCATTTTTCATAAATTAAAACATAAAGGTTGAAAAAATTGGACCGGACATTAAACTAGTAGAATATAAATTTTTAGGTTGGTGCAAATCAACCAAAAAAAATCTTCCATGTAAGTGAATTGCTTCCCATATTTTCACCAGATGACCAACAATACAATGATTCTTAAGGCTTCCTTTCTCTAGTCTAAGAAGTTGTAAAGTGGTTTGGTTGGTGCAGCCGCCGACATTCTTAAGTCTCATCTTACCAAACACTTGAACATAATGTTCACTAAGTTTCCAGTTGACCAAGATGCTACCGATATGGTAGTTGTTGATAAAGTCAGTAACAACAAAAACATTATTGTAAGAAGTCCTTTTGGAGGGTAGATACATTTCAGTGAATGTGATAGGGGGATGTGTGTTGTGCTTCAGGGAAAAGGAGGTTGTGTGCAATTCTACTGATCGAATCCTCTTTAGACTGGCCTGTTAGGATGAGTCTCTACCTTCTTCGAAGTTGTCTCGGTCTGCTACTTCTAGTGCCACAAACTTTTTCAATATCTCAGCTCTAATCATTTACTTAATTCAGATCTAGAGGTGTCGACAGTCATTCATATTATGGTCATGGTCTCAATGGTACGTATGATACTTCTAAGGGTATCGGGGGAAGGATTTAGTTTATATCGAGAGAGCTCTCTTGAAATATTCATTATTTTGAGTGGCCTCAACTATCACAACCATAGATACCCTTAAAGAGGTTGTTTTTGGCTCTTCATTTTGGGGCAGTGATCTCTCATTATATCAAATTGGTCACCGGTCAGGGTATCAGACCTCCCATGGGCTTGCCTGTAATTTAGGGACGGCCAACTATTTTCATATGATGAGTGAGCAGAAGGATGAGAATCATCCCTTGCTCTCCATTTGTCATCCTTGGGGCCTCTCTTCTACAGGCCATGAGTGGAAGATTATGCTCTGGCGAAAACAGGGGTGGTGTAGTATTCTTCAAATAATATGTGGTTGGTTGCTAGCTCCAACAACTCAACTAAGGTATTCGGTCACTGAAGGCCCAAGGTATAGCGAAAAGGTCTTTTCTTCAACCCTCAGGCAAGAGAGACATGCGCTACTGCAAGTTTCAGATCCCACACCTCCAACATCTCTTTAAGGAATCAAGTGATGTACAAGTGGAGGCTCTCATTCTGTCTTTATTTTATCTGCAGCAGGGCTTGTAAACTTTTCAGGTGTTTTTGGGAGCTAGAAAACTGTGTCATAAACATTCTCTTAAAATCTACAAAAGAACTGATTACCATAGCTGGTTATCCATTGAACCACCTAAGGGCTGATTCCATCAGCATGAAGAAGAACAAGGCACATTTCAATGTTTCTATGATCTTTAACAAACATGATCAACTCAAAGGAGAATATGTGGTTGGTCGGATCAGTGTAACTATTGTAGGATTCTATAGTAGGAACTTTAAATCTCTTTGGAGACTCAACTTCTGAAATCCATAGAGAGAATGTGTTGTTTGACTGGAGGGGTAGTTTGGTTCATTGTAACCATTGTCTATCCATTAGTGCTGACCCAACAATGTTGAGGCACTGGGAATCTCCAACCCTTTCTTCAATTAGAGGTTTCCTTAGGTCGTTGTGTGCCGGTGCTTCATGTCAGGTGTTTTTCTCCCTTCCCCAAGTTAATACCTCTTTGATGACATTCATTATCTCTTCCTTCAATCCTGTATTTGTTTTTGCACAAACTCCCTGGTACACTCCATATTGGCGGCATCTTTATTGTTGGTTTCTTTTTCTTGTGCTACTATTCTTCTTATTGCTAGCATAATTTACACTCACCGAAACTTTTAAGATGATGAATTCTGAGTTGTCCATAAATCACACCTTAGGAAAAGAGTGTCAGAGAACAAAGAGAATGAGAGACTAAGAGAGAAATACATAATAATGATCAGTAATTTGAATTGTTGATTAACCATTTTTGAGGAAATAATCCCTCTTTTTTTAGATGATGAAGGTGCAATATATGAAATTATATATTTGCATCTACTTCAATTAGGAATTACATGATATTTTAAATATTTTACATATATAGGCATTCAGTTCACTCTTCCCCAAACTCAGTTAGTTAGACTTAGTCAATCCTGGTTTGACAAGACTTGCTCGGCTGGCCGTGTTGAAGTGGGGTTACCTCTCTGTTCTCCATGGTCTTCAGGCTGTCGAGACTTGACTCAGTCAACTTGGCTTTATTAATCAGCAACGCTAATTTAGTTTCCAACTATTGATCCCTACACCGGGAATTCATGTCCACAAAGTAAGGCTAGCCATCGAGCAAAATGTGAATCTCCATAGTATGACATGTAGCTTACTCCTCGACAAGGCTATCCTTTGAAGTTTGTGTGCTTATTTGATGGTTGTTTCTCGGCCCCAAATGAGAGTTCTCGAAGGTGTTTGAGAGATAGTCGGCGGTGCTACGTTCTTCCCTTGAGTAAGGTTATGAAGAGAGTCGAGTTGATGCCCGCCACATGGCTTAATAGGCTCTGGTTCAAACGGCCCTTACTCAGTCAACCTTCAACCTCGGCTTGGGGGTGTTCCGCATGATCATATAGATCTTTCACTATTTCGTTGGTGAACAATTAATTTTAAAGTCACGGACTCATAGTTTTCAGTTGTTGGACCATTGACCTTCTGCACGTGGGTCATTTATCTTTTGTCACTGGCTCTCCTTGTACTTTTTGCCAGCCAAATTTTCCTCATCAACCCTGCATAAGCCATGATTAGACTAATTGAAAATGGAAGAAAACTTAAATAAAGGCATTATTTAAGATTAAGTGATAGAAAATTTGAATTTCTTTATCAACCGTTTGGGTCCCAAGCAAATTATAAAGAGAAATAAAAGTTTAAATTTATTTAATTTGATGGGAAAACAATGCTACAAAACCATAAAATTTCACATGGGCATGCCCCTAGCTTTGTTACTCCCACTCTTTTTTATATTCTTCCCTCAACGTGAAGAGAAAATCTTAAACGTTAACATTTAATGAGCCCATCGAGTCAAACATGCTAAAATCTCCACTGATCCTCACGCCGGTCACGTGCGCATTGCGTGGTGTCCGGTGTCCCCTCTTTTTCGGGAGGGAATCTATTATATTTTTGCAATATAATATTGTCTTTGGTGGGTTTTATCAAAATTGCAATCCATAATACAAACTAATAATCGACAATTTTTAAATATTGCATGCAATTGTAAGAATAAGAATATGTAATTTTTAATTTATAAGACAAATTGCTGCAACTGAAGAAATTCACGACAGTTAAAATTTTAAAAATGGATTCAGTGTTTTTTATTTTTTATTTGCACGATTATACTATGAACTTACTATTATTGTGTTCTCTGATCACAGCCGCACATCAACCATTTAAAAAAAATTAATAAAAATGGGACCCACTATCATACATACTTAAGTTGATGTGTGGTTGTGATCGAAGAGAGCACAAGCAGCTTTGAGTGGCTCTCCCAATAATTTTTTCATAGAGACCTCAATAAGAAAAGGCCCCCTACAACTTAATAATTTGCATAATATGCTGATTCCTCTGTTTCTGAAACTTTCCTCTTATTTTTGTAATTTTTTTTTTTCATGGAATTTCTAGCCTTGTTTTTCAAATATGGGTGAATGCTTCTCCCCAAAATCTTTCATTGCAAAACTTCATCATTAAATACATTTAGAATTTTAATTTTCAAATGTCAAATTTATGAATAATTATTGTTTATTGATTTCTACACTCTCACATGCATATGAAAATCATTAAAAATTAAATAAATGAATTTCATTAATATACTTCACTTTGTTGTAATCTTTGATTACTTATAATAGTATTCATCCTTTAATAATTTAGATTATGAGTCAAGAAGAGTGCCAATAACTTTTAGACATTCTCTAGAAGCTTCTATATCAAAAAAAAAAAAAAAATGGTTTGATTAATATTTACAATATGATAGTCCGAAGACATTAGATGGGTCGACAAGGGTTGATAGTGCGGCATCTACTGTTACCATTGATGCTTTGATGTTCTACTAAAAAAATTTTATTTTCTACATGATATGATGATCTTACTTTCAAGAGGCCCTCCACGTCAACATCAATATATATTTTAAATTATGAGATGAAATTGCATATAAAATTATGATCTCCCCAAGCTCTCAAATTAATTGAGATTTACATTACATAAAAGAATTGTCTATCTTAATTTTCATCTAGGGCTAATATAATCATGATTAGATGATACCTGAGTTGTTGCGAAGCAGACGACAATCTTGCAAGCATACATGTCAATCAAGTAGTATACAAATTTAAGTACGTGTATCGATCCCTTGATGAACTTGTTTAATTTCCAAATTAAGAAAAAATTTAATCAACTGGTTTTATTTTAGTTTGAAAAAGTAAATTTGAGTGAATTTTTTAAGATGACTAACCTAATTTTTACAAAGACTTGAAACCTACGAATTAATTAGTTTATAATTTTAATCAAGTGAGGAAACCTCCCTTGAATTGGACATAACAATTTATCCTTATCCAAATGAGTAGAATGCCATTGACAACCAAGAACAATAATATTCCTTAGGCCCTTTTGATGGTCTTAAGAAAATACCTACGAGCCATGATAGATTACCAATTCAAGGATAACACTAACAAGGATAGATTACCAATTCAAGGGAGTGAGATATTTATTTCCTATTCACTTGAATAAAAAACACCAAAAATTTTAATTCAAAACCAAAGAAAATACAAGCTAGAACAATTCCACCAATATGCTCTACTGAATTAAAAGAGTTTACAACAAATCCATTCAGATTTTCCTCTCTGAGTACACAATACGCTTAATCACCCTCACCAACACTTGATCTCACTCAGAAGAACACTCGCTCACACTCACAACACACTCACAGATTCCTCCTTCAAAGTACTCTGTCTGCTCCTGAGTGTTTTTTTTATGACAACCTTCATTGTGGCTTGCTTTCTGCTTCTCCCCTTTGGAGGTCTTCTATCTCCTCCAACCTCCCACTACTTTGTATCAAGATAATTTAACCCCTCAGTTGCAAAAAGATGTGACTTGAGACATGATAATCATAATCATGCACATACAGACTCCCTGACACCCAGAACTGGCATATGGTCTATTTGTTTCGGTTGTCTGAACTCCCAAGGCTAGCGGTTGAGCACCAGTTTAGCCTATTTTTTAGTCAATTTCATCTCTTTTGCTTCTAAAGTTACCTAACCACATGTACACTACATATATAATCACAAATACCATGGAAAATCATAAAAATGATAAAAATAGTATTAAAAATAATATAGAAATATCATGCACATTTGATACACATCATTGATTGATCATTTTCTTCAAAAAACTTGGATATATGTTGACAACGAGTGTTTAAATAGAATATGTAAATTCACATGTGATGCTTTGTATCAGTTGTATAAGCAAGTGAGAGTTATCCACTAAAGAACTCATGAAGAGCTAATCAAGTAGATTCTTTTTTGTTAAAAATGACTGGGATATTTATAAAAGATAGGAAAAATTGAAAGACTTGTCCCTTCTATCTCTTAGTAATGAGAATGAAATATTAGGGGTTTTTACTATTCCAATTATTGAGAATCTCAATATAAGCATTGTTATGTCATGATACATTATTTAAACTTGGAGTGTTAACTGATGTTGAGAAATCTCAAACAATCTCCACGAGAGATCTAAAAAAATTCACATTGTGAAGCCCTCAATTTTGAATGTTTTATTTAAATATTTATTTCAGGATTAAAAAGAAGGCAACTTTTCACCCTAGAAAAGAATATAAATAGTTCAAAAATTATACCAAATAATAATAGAAGGCATACAATGTGTTCTAATCGTAATCTAACTATTATTTTCATGTTAAACACCGCATTTTGCAAAGTGTTGAAACATGTCTACAATAAATGATAATAAGCTATTGAGCTAGAATGTTTATTTCCTTCTATCATTTTAATGTTAAAATTTATAAATAAATTTTAGATATTAAAATGAATGAATATTGATGCTAGGATGAAGATCAGCATGAGTGATTAAGATACAAAATTCTTGAAAATCAAATACTTTGAAAATGAATATAATGAAAACATAAGACTAAGGAGAAAAAAATGGCCTTAGAAGATTAACTAGCAGGTTTTCAAGCTATGTTATTAGTTCATAGTATAAACTTAATGCAAGATGGTTAATATAAGGCCATGTCATCATTTAATTTAAGTGTCGTGGGTTGAGTATCATGGCTCATATGTACTATGCCGCCTAACTGCACCAAGGTCAATACAGTTAAGGCTAGGAAGAAGCAAATAATTGTCTATAATAGGTCAAATTGGGTCAATTAAACTTAATGGAATTATATGTGGCCATTTTGAAAATTTTGGTTGTGGTTGAGCTAGTTTTGGTTTTAGGAAATCTAAGAGTTGATTCTATTTGTTTGCCTAGGGTTCTGTTGAGCGAAGAAAAAGTCCTTAGTAGGTCCATATGAGTTTATACTAACTAAAGCTAGATTATGGTCCACATTGTGGGTCCAATACTATTAAACTCTAGCTATTCATTTGTTTGTTAAAGGTTGAAAAGTATTTTCAGATATGGTTCAAAATATAAGTATGTTGAAACAACTCTTGAATTCATAGGTACGTAATATAATTGTCACGTTCAAAGTTAGACTAATTATAATATATAAATTCGTATGGGTCCACAATACAAGCAATAGAATTACAGATCAAAGATTACTAGATTTTACCAGGGGGCATAATCGCTGTATCACTATATGACAAATATTTGATATAAATGATTATAGATTCCAGACGAGTTTCTGGTGTGAAGGGAACAAAATGTATAACTGTGGCATTTGTGTTAGAAGAAACACACACTATTATGGCATAATTGAAGATGCACTTCAATTACAATATCTGGGTAATATCACACAAACTACCTATTTGTTCAATTGTGAGTGGTTTAATCCTATTCTGAATTGAGCAACACCAACACTTACCCCTTATGATATCCCCGAAGTCAAAATGAATAGAAGATATGCAAAGTTTGATCCATTTGTTCTAGCACGTCAAGTTACTCAGGTTTATTACCTTCGATACCCTAGTAAAGTAAAAGATAAAGTTAATTGAGTTGTGGTTATAAAATATAAACCAAGAAAAACTATTAAGATGCAAAATATTATTGAACTCATTCACCAAGAGCAAGTTATGCCATATTTTCACATTCAGGCTGGTACAAATGAAGAAATATTTGTTCTAGAAGATACCACGTGAATTTATGAAGATGTACCTCATAATATGGATGATAAAGATAACGATGCTGAAGAAGATATTTTAAGTTCATCATCAACGATGGGCTCGTTTAGTTAGACATAGTAATAAAGGTTGTCTACCAATTTGGGTTAGTACTTCCATTTACTTTTTTTGGTTTGGATATTTCTAGAAGTAACCGTGACATGTGTCTTGCTTTGATTATACACCTTTTTGTGTTTACTTTTGCTATTTATGTTATACTTTTCCTGTTTTATTTTTTTTTACTTCAAATGTATTCACCACTTGTTTTGTATTTCGATTCTGCACATTCCCCCATTTACTTATATATATTGCTCATGATTATTTTTGTTTTTAATCATAATTTTATTAATTTTTTTTTATGTTACAGATGACCACAGGTGGTGCTCACAATTCGCCACCTGAACGACCGCGTGTCCTAAGCAGTTTAGTGGCCATTTACAGAAGCAAGAAGAATTGGTTGTTTTCTTCCACACCTACTACCACACATGATGTTGCAGCTGCTTTTACAGCTGTTGTCACACTCGCTGCCACACCTAAGTATCAACTACCAACTGCTACCACATGAGTATCGACTACTAGCTGCAGCCCTACCTAGTACAATCATGTCCGCTACACCCACTTATGCATTACCTCCCACCCGAGCTTCAGCTTACTCCTCTGATGAGCCTGACCAGTTGATTCCCGCCCTTATTAGGGTAAATATTATGTTAGAGGGAGACTCATAAATCATTTTTAACAATAAATTATATCAATTGTTAATTTTCTTTTTTTTTTGTGAACTAATTTTTATTTTCCAAATTCACCCCACAATCTACCCTTGACATGTATCATGGAGATCATACGAAGCATATACGATCAATCATTTCTTTCATAGAATCAGACCCCTAATCTCGCACTAGACATGTGGTTCTGGAAGTGAGTTTGAGATAGAGTCATTTAATTTTCATTAAAATTATAAATTTATTTTATTTTATTATACTAATAAGCGTTGATTATTTTTTGATGTTGCAGAGATCCTTCAACTGGCTGTCAGAGCATCACCACTAAATCCGTTGAAACTTTGAGATTTGTGGTAGGCATCGGTTGGGTGATATGTTCACTACAATCCGCAAGAAAGGGGAGCAGATTGTCTGGGTGTGGGAGAAGCTATGGGCTCACTTGACCTTTGACTGGCCTCTCTTGAGTATCAGAGAAAGAGCACGAATTGGGCAAATCGGGCGACTGAGAGGGCCAAGGGTGTTGTGTTCTATATTGGATGCTCAGTCCTTCACATAGAGCACTACAGAAGGGTAGTAAAGTCCTTTAAATACTTAAAAATTTAATGTTTGCTAAAAATATGTGGTGCCAATTACTCTCTTATTCAAGACAAGCTAAAGAGTTGAGTTGTGACCTCTTTGTTGGAGAGTTGCATGTCTGAATCCATAGGCACCCGGGGACACAGCAGCGGGTTTCTGACCACTCCCTGTTGGTGCATGTAAGTAAACAATTAATTTTTCTGCATTTATTTTGACTCCTAATGTTCAAAATGATAATTAAACCTTGGTTTTAATTATGTAGAAGGAGTTTGAGTTGCTCCGCGAGAGACACTTGACCTCCCAGCACCATACTTCCACCGGCAACAGTGGTAGCCAGTCTACCACTGCACAATCTGATTTTCAACTCTGGACGTAGGCTGCAGGAAAGAAGAAAGGGAGAGTTTACGGCCTCAATGAGAAGGGCATAACATTCGAGGTCGAGATCTTTCATGCCCCTATGGATTTCTCGAGCTTGTCACAGCTGGATCATGAGTGCTTGTCAGATAGGTCGTTGTAATGAATGAGAAGAATAATCAATTGTGTGACCAGAAGCTCGAAGGCCAGATAGAGTTGAGGATTTCATAGCATGCATGACGATTTAGTTTATTTTCGGGGCAAGCGACCAATGGCTTATATAGTTGAGTAGGAAGAGGAGTAGGAGGAGGAGGAGGATGGGAGAGATGATGATTAGGATTATATATATATATATATATATATATATATATATATATATATATATANTATATATATATATATATATATATATATATATATATATATATATATATATATATATATATATATATATATATATATATATATATATATACACACGTTTTCATCATTTGTTTGAACTTATTTTATGGATTTTTTTGTCAACTTAATTTTTGAGAAAGGGTTAATTATCAGGTTTTGTTATTTTTCACTGTTGATATCTACTCTTCTAATGCAAAATTGACAAAATTTCTCCACCGCAGTTCGATGCATCGAGACGCACATGAGAAGTAAAGGCAACACTATTTCAAGTTTTTTATGGGGGCGTAAATCCGATGGAAATTCGACGAAAACTATTTACGTCGACCATTTGCAATATAAATTTGACGTAAATTACATTATTGATCTCCTGTTTTACCCACGGTAAAAAGGCAGGCGCAAATCGGATGCAAATTCGATATTAATATTGTATTATCGTCAGATTTGTCATCATTTTGAATCAGATTTGTCGGACACAAAATAGCTTAATTTCTATAGTGTTATCTTATTTTATGTACTAAAATTAAAATTTAATTTAATTGATCTTCTCTGTAGGGTAATCTCTCTCGGACTCCGTAAATAAGGTCTTACCTTCTTCATGAGAGGGACTTGGACCTTGAACCAAAAGAAAACCAAGGCTTAGAGAAGATGGAACTGAAGTCCACTATTCTAAACTAAACATCTAATAAATAAGTCTCCTCTTGTAGACACCGACCACCATCGACCATGCTTATCGGCGACCGTCAACCACTGTCAATCACCACCTACTCATTGTGACAAAACCTCTGGCGAAATCACAACATGCGTTGTAGAATCTTGGCGTACGTTTCATAATAGTGCAACATCCAATAAAGCAGTACATCATCCTAAACATTATGCAGCGATACACATTGAAGAAAGTGTACTTAAGTTTGGGCAACTGCTCCCAATTGCACTAACTTTCAGTCATTGATCAACATTGTACCTCAAAGAATTGTGTACTCATTTCCCGCTGTTTGATAAGGACATATATGTACTCACTAATTCATAGTAGATTATTTTAACTGTGTCAAGCCCCGTAATTTTTTTTTTTCTAGCAGACATCAATACCTATTAAAGGAACAAAGGAATTTTAATTTTTGTAAGATTTAAACAAAAATCAAGATTGTGGATTCATCTTGGACAATCCATTAATTTAGAGGGTTAATTGTGGCATTAGAAAGAGCGCACTTGGTAGCATATTCATGTAAAAGGATTTAAACAATTAGCTCATTAAATATTATTAGGGTTCATTATTTCGAATGATAATATATTATACCAAGGAAACAGTATTAAATAGGAACATGACTAGAAGCATTTGCTAAATAACTGAATCATGGTAGGAAAGAAATAATGAGTTGACATCAAACAACTAAATGATATATGCAAATAAGAATTTTATACTGTATCATAATATATTTAAATAGACCACGCAAGCTTAAAGTTATTGCTCAATAAATTTAAAATTAATTTCAACCCTCAAAGTAAATAAACAAATGTTTAAAACACATGCAAATGTCACTACATTTATGAAGGCTTGGCTCCAAAACATGAGAAAATATTCCGTCTTGACATCGCATATACGAACGACCAACCATCGGGCGCCATATTGTCATACACCTCATTGGCGAGCGACTGACGGTTGGTGGTTGGCCGTCCGGAAGTAGCGGTGAGTCATTGGCCGTCTGAACGTGCGGATGTGCGGACGTGCGGACAGAATATTTTTTCCTACAACATGCACACGGCTGTTTTCAAAAGTTCTGAAAATGTTTGAAATTGAAACCTTGGTGCAATAAGTTTTCAATATTATCAACAGAATATAAACAAATACTTAACAAGAAACAAACTACTAACACGTTAAACCAAAGTTCTACCATGAATCTTTGTTGAAGGATTTTGATGCATACCACAAATTTCTTACGTTTTTATAGATTTAATATCTAAATTATTATATTTACTTACATAACATATTTATGCTTATATGGCTTTAATATATTTGCATGAAGAGACATATATCACTTTAAATAAGTTAATATTGGTGATATTTTATCATGTAATTTATTATGATATTGTATAAATAATATAAAAGATGAGATGGCATGAATATAAATTTGTAAAAATTTAATGTTTTGTAAATAAATCCTCCAACAAAGAAAACTTAGCATAATACTCAGATGGAGGTCAGACCAGCTACGATTTATTCACGAATTTTATTTTTTTCATGGCTAATTTTATGCTATAGTGGTATGCCAGCTGTGTAAACGAATCGAGTCATCAGTTTGAGCTTGAGCTTGATTAATTAATCGAGTTTCAGCTTACTTTTACGAGTTTGAGCTGGCTAGTTTATTATGCAAGTGAGAAAATAATATTAATTCAAGTTAGTATCATAATAAAATGACAATATAATCAGTTATTAGGAGATTGATAATAAGAAATCACTTGATATAAATTATAAAATATTATATTCTAAACATGTTTAATAATTTAATGATAAAAATTTGAAATTTAATATATTTTAAGTATATTTTATATTAATTATTTTATAAACGAGTCAACTAACGAGTTAACGAGCGAGTAAAATCGGGCTAGCATGAGCTTGGCTTTTTTCTGCTCATCGAGCTCAGCTCGCAAGCTACTTATCAAGCCAAGCCCGAGCCAGCTTGGCACAATTACACCTAAGTATAATCGTAGAAACAAACTAAGCACACTCCATTTAGAGTGCTTATATTTTTTTCTTATAGCCATCACACTTAAAAAGCTTGCTGATAGGATCGAGAAGATTGGTATCCTTCCCAAGACTCTGGATGAACAGCCCGAGCTTACTAAATTGTTCATGAGTAAAACCTTCATGTCATTGGCATATCATGCCATGTTCTCTTCCCCTGTAGTGGATTATAAGGGATCGAAAAATTGAAACCGCACCATCGTGTAAAATCCTTTTTGTTGGTGTATTATGCATGATGTTGTCCCCACAAACTCTTGGCTTTGCAAGCAAGGCTTGGCTTCTAATACCTTGTGCCCTTGGGGTTCTGGTGAGGTAGAAGATCGCACTTGTGTAATTGTTGTAGACAAGGAACAAGAAAAAGCATGGGAGACACACACCAACCCAATCATATTATCACAACTACCATTTTGGGAGAAAATATTACGTCTAGAGTCCTAACGTAAATCACACCGCAACATCATTCTAAGAGCTCATTTAGTTGCATCTGACATAAACGAAATTTAAGTAAAGAAGTAATTTGGAAATAAGAAAAATCTATATAAAAATATAAATGTAAATATATAATAATTGGGCGGTATGCATGTAAATGTCCCAATAAATAAAAGATGATGCGGGAACAAAAATATACAGATTCACTATGTTGAATTACGGTATTATAGATTTTACATTGATTTTATTGTTGAGAAATTACAACTCCAACTCTGTGTTAATCATATGATTCATAACCTTACAATAGTAATTTGAGCTACATGCTGCAATTCATATGAAATCCACGTGGCAAGCTGTTTAATTTTAACAGAAATTCGTAATCTTACGATAATATAATACTAAAAATTCCCAACCTAGCCTGGTTTGAAGTCCAAAGCCAATGGTTTTCACAACATCAGAACATCAAGGTGGTGTTTAGTAGCCTATTTTCCCTGTAGATTCAATATAAATCCACCAAACTTAATGCTAGGATAGCTAAATCCTTTTGTTCACTAAATCCTAAATTTCCTACTTAACCTAAATCTAAAATTTACTAAATTTGATTAGGAGGTGGATTTAAGGGAATCATTGGCGTTTTCTTTTCCAT